>LOND01003347.1:10584-34187 GCA_014220965.1 Paragonimus kellicotti | reverse complement strand
GAGGGCAGCCAGTTTCATCCTGCCGAGATACACACAGACACAGAAGTGTTAGGGATGTAAATGAATGAATTAACGCTTTTGAGTTCTTTTTCGCTTGATCGTATCACAAAATACTGTGCACAAGTGAACAACAATACGACTTCAAATGCCTTCACTTAGTTGATTGAGGATTTGGTTACCTGTGAAACTGCGCGAATTATGTGAATTTTTGCTTGTCACAGGTTTCCTGTTTTAATTCCATTTTACTCTGATTTAGAGTTTAGATTGCTGTTCTGTTTGCTAGAAAGTGAGTGGACGACGAACTGAATAAGTACATCCAACCACTGAATCCGCTAAGACTCAGTTGAGTAATGAGTGTTCGGTCACTTTCCGTTCGACTTATTAACAAATACCGAATTGTGTTCTTTTATTCAGCCTTTTCTCCACTACGTCACCATCTCTGGCTGGGTTAAAATACGTTGAAGATATCACATTAACATAAGCTTGACCATCCGTCTGGTCTTTAATTGACAAAAGTAAAAAAACTGAAAATGTTGTCATTTAGTTGTTAAAGCTTGTCAACGATTATTTTGTATATTCAGATAATGCATGCTATATGACAGAACCCACCTGACGCCTGTTTCCTTACGAGACTTTCATTCGGGCGTGTGGTTGATTAACTTCCAGATTTTGGTTGGTTTTGGAATAATGGCGTTTAAGTGGTCTACTAAACTGGTTCGAGCTGATGCGATTTTGAACGATATCTAAACGACGCGGACAGTTTCAATGTATAGACTAAGGAAGTTGGTTGCTGTATGCTTTTTCTTCCATCCAGTGATCGCATTCAATGTGGTCGGTACTGTAGATTTAGTGACCATCGAGGCCTGATGATATTGTGCACGCAGAGAACGTTCTTCAATACTGTGTTATCAATCATTAGTTGTCCATAGCGTTCCTATTTTTTGTGAAAAGTCGCACTCCACGGAACTTCTCATGTGGATTCATTTTGGTCCGGTTAAATGCAGACTGTTTTCCAACATTTCTGCCCATTAAAAAATTGCTTATTAAGCCATATTTCGTTTTGTTTTATGTCTCATTTAATCACCTACTTTTATTCTGTATAGTTACCGTATTTTCTCATTCTTTTTAGGCACGTGCCTACTTGGAACAACTACCCTTCAGACCGAAAGTCCCATGGTCCCAACTCTATCCATATGCCAGTGCTAAAGGTAACAGTTATTAATCACTACCAACAGTATCAACAGTGACCAAACACATCTTGATTAATCATACATTTATTTGTAAATGGAAGATTAAGGAGAAATGAACTTAACTGAGATATTTCTATATCTAAACTCAGGCAGTCATCATTGTGATGCCCACATCTTAGGAGCAAATAACCGGTTGAGACTAAGACATCTTCGTGGCCTCACTTCAATGATTACCATTACCTTGCACATAATTCATTCGAGCATCGATAACACTTGAACCCCTGCAACCGTTGTATTCCACAGTTTTCTCACCCCCGACCTAGGTGGACCACGGGCACGCAACGCGACTTTTCCTTGATCACCAAAGTCCCTTAGTGTATGCCGAAATAAGATCTAACAGCTCGGAACAGTGTCGTGTATGGGCCTTGCATTAACGCAGGAAGATCTGCAATCATCTTGTTCGAAATTATAAAATGCATCTTGCTTCTATTCTAGGTCCTCGATACACAGTCAATCCGTTTGGTTGAACGTCAGTCTGTTTTTGAGTCTGAGTCCTGCTCTAAACCGTCCAGATTAGCTAGACAGATGGAGCACTCAGTTGGCTGCCGTTTTGGAAAATGTATCAATCATTTAACAGAATTACATAGTTTCGTTTGTGGTTGCTATTCATCAGTGAAATCATACAGCCGATTTATCTGCTGTTGTTTGCTTATTCCGCATTACTCCGGTAAATACCTCAATCTCAAGCACGCGAACCTCAGTGTCACTTTTTTTCATGCCCATAATATTTACGTACTAGTGGATAAGGATTATTTCTGTCTAGCGTAATCTCCAGACAACCTCTGCTGAATTGATAAAAAAAGGCCTATCGATACACATTTGCTATATCTGCGGACTCTGTTTTACATTATTTCCTGTAGGGCTTACCTAATGCTTTTCAACTGTAACCACCGTATGTCATTATGGAAGTATAACTGGATTGTCTCTGTAGGGCTGTACGTTCTTTCGGAAGTTAATGATATAAGGGCTAACTTTCAAGGCTAGAAACTGCGTTTAGGTTTGGGCAGCTCGAACAGAAGTATACTGGTAACCTGCTACGTTACCCATCAGAATGAACTCACTCTGTGTGTACCGTTAATGCATGATGAACCTGGTGTTCATACTGAACGTTTGCCTTCAATAATTTCTACCGATTAAACCCTTTTTTATTTTGGCTATTATGGCCGAGCCTCCCAAATGAGGTGACCCGTTCCAGTAACGCGGTGTATCAAGCGATTGCTCTGAGCAGTATTCGCGGTAAATCCCACATTACAGTTTGTTCTTTACAATGATCCCCGGACGTCTGTGAGCATCATTATCATTAACTGTATTGTGCACTTGGTTCACACCGATACAACCATAAGGGAAAGAACACGGCCTTATTTAACAGATTTGTCGGCCGCGTTTCTGCCACATCAAACCGAACAAGATGAGCAGACTACTTGCTCCATTTGTCGTCCATGATTCTATTCAACTGTGTAACTTATGTGTAAGGTGACAAAGCACATCCAAACGGATAGAACGAGCAAGTAGCGTGTGCGATGGTCTGGGCATGCCTAACCTACGTACCAGTCGTCTTGACCGGGCTGGTTCCGATACGACGGCACACTGTTAACGGTTGAAAAAATGTAAACGGTGGCAATTAACATCGTTTAGCCGGTCCGAACATGACATGGTGTGTCGCAGCTATCACTCGAAGCCTGATGCACTTATAGCTTCAACTTGCAACAGACTACTCCGGCTTTTAGCGACACATTTCTTAGATTGTTCAAACAGTCAATAACACAGCGGCTTCGAGAGAAAATATTCTTTAAAATATTTTCAACCTTTTGGTTACTACGGCCAACCACAGTCAAGGCAATTTCTCAAAGGAGTGTTTACTTGAGTAAGACATGCTAGTATGGAACTAATTCGATCAAGTGGCTGTGGTTGGTTGTTTGTCAGCTAATCATAGAGTCTAGGCGCTATTTTCTGTGTATGCTTGTGTTTATGAGATTGCCCCCCGTCCGTTCAGATTGGCTTAGCTATGCATCTGACTAGATTATCACAGCGCGATTCGGAATGAACCTGATGAAGGTCACAGCAGGCAGACTACTTCTGTCCGTACCGGGCGAACTCATAAACACATGCGACGACAGGACACGATGATTAGCTGATTAACTATTAGCCACCGCCACATGATCGAATTAATTCCATATTAGCATGTCTTACTCATGTAGTAACGTTTGAGAAATCGCCTTGACAAGGGTGGTCATTCGTTGTAACCAAAACGTTAGAAATATTTCGAAAAATATTTTCCCCTAACATCGCTGTGCTATTGACCTTTTGAAAAAACCACTTGTCATCACATGGAGTACTATATACTCAAGTTCGCCAGAGTCGATTTTGGTCTAGATATTCTGAAATAACAAATTGAACATCACCCACAATTGATCGCAGCTGTCGCATTCCCATAGACTTTCCAGTCGGCCCCTTTCGAAAAGAAGCACTAGACTCGAGTTTCGCTCTCATTAGAGCTCGTCAGTAGTGCATATCCTTGCCACTGCCGGGACTAGAACTCCGGCCATGCTTTTCATGAGGCAACCGTGTTTACCACTGCGCCATTGACCTCACATTAGGCACGACCGAATATGTGAACGCTCAACCACTTTCGCTTGTGAGTAATGATCAGGTTGCCCGATCGTCTCGATAGGAGACACAGTTACTGTCTGTTAACTCCAATCGATAACCCCGCGATTAGGACTTCCTAGACAGGTCGAAATCTCCGATCTCATTAAACCTGCTAGGCGATATTTTAGATTACTGGATGAGTAGTCGAGGCCGACTGGAAAGTCTATGGGAATGCGACAGCTGCGATCAATTGTGGGTGATGTTCAACTTGAAATTAACCAAATCCCCGACTACTCATCAGTGTTCTAAAATGTTTCTTATCATCGGACTGAAAGCAGTGGTTATTCGCAATAAGTTCATAAGTCGTTTCTATTGAGCAGCCAACTAAATTATGTTTGTATGGTTTTTGGAAGAAGAAGTGTGCGCAAAAATAAGAGAAATAACCATACCAAACTATACATGAACCATAATTTTGCCAGGCGAGACAACGACACGCTTTTATCATTTCCCCTCGACATTTCCACACCTCAATTACACATACTTCTGACTAGCACGGTTGTATTAAGTTGTACATTAACTGTATAGTTGGTTCAAACTAATCCCTACTTTGGCTGTTGGACAGCTTTGCCTCCCTATATTTTTATCAAGCCAGCAAAGCTTTCAGATTTTCCGTGAAGTTGAAATTCAAATCACAAGCCGACCAGTCTTACGTCTCAGTCATTGTCATATACGACGTGGTAATTTGAGCTGGAAAATTATTCTTTTGTAAATATGAAAGAGTGAAGGGTAGCAGGCATGTCAGTCTGGCCCTTGGTTATTGTCCCATGTGGCTAGTTAACTTGTTCAGGTGACCGACTATGATCCACGTACGATGCACGATCGCCTGCAGTTTTTTTAAAGGTCACACTAACCAACACCTTAACAGTTGGTGATTCAATGAAATGGTCCAGTTCCTTTTGTTATACCTCAGTGCTGGTGTGTTTTTGTGCATTCGTTGCATGATTCTAATGGAAACGTTGAATTTTAGTCTCAATTTGAGCTACAATACACTTGCTGTTGTATTTGAAACTTACTTTTCCGCTGATTCGTCTCGCTTCACTTGCGTGATCTCTAAATAGCACATGACATTCACTGTAGTTCTGTCGTGCCTCCTAATAACCTTTCGTATGCTTAGCTGTATTTGCTGGACCAACAAAATCTCGTTTTTTCCCCCAAATGAATTAGTTCGCGTAGTAGTTGTAGATCGCGTTGTAGCAAGACATGGACGGGGCACAAATGTAAAAGAATGTAGTCGTCATGTGAAGTTTGATCACACGCCCGTGAATTCTCTCTCCCCCTCCTCCCACACACACGACTACGGGCAAGTTTTCTGTCGTCTGACTGGATAATGGTATGCATCCGGTTTTCAAGACTCCAGAGGTTCACGTGACTGGTTAACATTGGGACGGCGCCTTAATCCGAGTGCCCCATAACAATTTGGGATGGTCTTGTAACTTTCCAGCGGCCGTTGTCCCGTTTTTAGGTATCTTCTCCCATCAAGATGATGAGAAATTCAGCCCACGACTTTTAGTAGGTTTCGTTCGCCTATTACGCAAAAGAACTGTTACAAACTGAATAAGCAGAATGATTGGGTTACCACTTGTGTTCAAAGATGAGGCATTCACTCATTCACAATGAATAAACTCAGTTGTATGAGACAATACTTCTCTGTTATAAACTTGATGAAAAGAGTGTACGACATATGTTTGCATGGTGTACCTCGTTGCATTTTTGCAAACGCATACTAACCTTTTGGATGAACCTTTTAATTTTGTTGTTATGACACGGTTAACTGCCTATAAAGCTGCAACCCAGACTTACGGGATACGTCGTACATATTTATGTTGTTGATCTCTCTCTATTGTTTGCTTCATGGTACCGATCAGTCGAATAAACTTATCTGATTACAACTCATTCATGTAGTCACTAACTCACCCGACCCAAAATAACTCCGTCGAACTCGTTTTATAAACCAGAAAAGACCGGGAAATGTGACATTTCATTGGGATGTGATGGCGGACAGGTCCACGGTTTGGGTAAAAAAAAATCTTTGAACACCCACCTAACCGGTGTCCTGAGATGGCTGTTGCGTTATGAAACTGTGGATGACCACAAGTGGATAGCTGAAAGTAGAGACCCATCAAAAACCACTGCGTGATCACAGGTGGTTTGCACCTGCACCTCCTCACACTCTCAGGAGAGTTGGCCAAAGGTGGACCGACTTGGCCGTAAGATACGAGGATTGAAACGCTGTTGTTTACACGGCAAGTTAATACAGAATACTCGTTTATTTGATGCTTAACAATGTCACTATCACGACGTACAGATTAGTAAAGCGCACATAATCCAACCTCATTGACTTGTCACTAAGTAAACCGGGTAGTCCGCTGAAAGCAGGTCACCTGGAATGTGTAATGGATGATTCTTCGCCGCACCTTTCCCAACGGTGTAGCGCGTTCAGCTGTGAGCACAGTGAGTGGGCACTTCTTATTGATTGTCAATTTTCTGCTCGAATGAGAAGTCACAGATTTGGACGTAACACTTGAACTAACAGTCAGATTTCGTTCACCAGCCTTTGAGCACTGTTGTAACATTTGCTATCAGCTGCCCGGCTCGTGTTGTGCATGTGATTGCCCAAATAAGTCTCTTATCATTTAATTCATATACACCGTAGTGTCTCAGCGACATCTTGTCAAAATTCCTGGTAATAACTGACACAGACAATCGATAATTTCTAGTAAAGTTACATTGTTCGCACAGATTGGTGGTAGGATAAGGCAGCACCACCCCTGTAGCAAATACGACGACAATAGAGTATGGACATCATCAATACCGAAAAGACAAATACGGTACCTGTCCAAAAGCTGCATAACGTCTTATTACAGACTCTACGTTGAACGACGCCGCTTGGTAGTGGATTTACTACTCCTAATTCGCAACTATCTTCATCTCTCGCCAAATTTATTGCGTGTAAAGATGCCGTAGAACTGCGAATGAAAAACTTTGAGGCGTCGAACGGGTAGCTACAGCGATTCGGTGGGAAGCGATATTTGTGTATGGAGTTTGTGAACTCCTTATATTGTAGATTAGCTATCGCTTCTACCAAAATCGTCAGCTGCATGTGCCTCCTGGGTAGGCCTCAACACAGTCGCGAACAGATGCTTAGACACCTAGTTCAGATAACGTGAACTTTGCTGTGGGAAAGGACACCACTAGGAACATTATTCGTAAGTAAGCAACATGATGGTTGCCTACTGTTACTGGACTGGAATGTGGTTTCGTAGTAGACCGCTGATATGGACCGCTGACCTTTTTGTATACCACGAGGAGCGCCAAAACTCGTTCACTGTTTGATAGGGTTAGTGTTAAAGACTGTGTTGACCTTTCGGATGTTAAAACTATTCTAACCCTATCTCCTAGCCTATGGGTAACGAATTTTCTGCACTCGGGTAAGCACATGAACAGAGGATGCTAGAGTGGATTAGCTGGCTCTGACCAGATGCAAAACAGAGCACGGCTTTCCCTCACAACTCACTGCACTTTCACGTGTTCTGATGTGATATTCCATCACGCAGATTAATTTAAGCAATCTTTTGTTGTTTACTTTCCAATGCCTACCGATTACGGAATCTTTGACGATTACTATTCATTCGTCTCAATAGAATATAAGAAGGCAGACTGACGTGTCTCGACTTCACCACACGAAGTTAGATAGAAAAATAACACACAAGACCCAATACCGAGGGATTCAACAATTGCTTGGACAGTCCCAATAGGTTTTATTGCTTTTGGTGAGCAGTTTTCTAGGCGTGGTGGAATACATATATAGCACTGTGATGTTTTTACATGATTGTTCCCATCCTATCGGCGGCACAGAACGATTTTTCGTTGTTAGTTATTTGCTACTTACCGTCGGCTTTGTATCAAGGAGTGCGTGTTTCTTTCGTTTCCTTAGCAGCCCAAACCAGTTTTGACAAAAAACTGTTGTCGTTAGAATTTTCAGGGATTCTTCTCACAATTTCCTCCCTCTCCTGTTCCGCGGCATGTGAAATATGTAATGAAAACCTTCCTCTATTGACAGCTCTCGATTTACTGGACAAACTGCTTTGTTTCATTCCATCTCGTCGAATTTCCGTCGAGGACGCTTTGGCTCATCCATATTTGGAACAATATTATGATCCGACAGACGAGGTGAGTGTATTTTGGTATCTATCAGTATGATGTTCGTTTAGTTTTGCCAACACTTGTAATTGACAGTTTTGACAAACTTATCCAAGTTGTGAATGTGTATATTTGTGCGTATAACTTGGTAACATCTCAGTAGACTGAATGGTGAAAACTTATCTTTGACTGTCAGTCCACACTGGAGAGTCAGATGCTAGTTCCGTTAGTCATCTCACAAATAGGAAACCCTTGTAAGATTAGCGGTCCAGTTCAAATCTGTCGCGAATCTTGCTGCGTTTGATTTGATTCCAACTCATTCTGCCTGATTAGCCCAAAGAAAGATTAAATTGTTCCTGGTTGCATGTTGGCTTAACAGTGGAAAGCTGTTCTTGTTTACATTCAGTCAATCTCAGCTGTCTTCGTAGGTGTTATCCATTGAATTCCGTACGTGTATTACAGTAGTCTGAAATAATTAATCGGTACAATATGAACAGCTGAACGTTAAGCCAACAGTTCGAACCTCGTCTACTTGAACTGCTCCTGTCGAATGACAACAGACATCTTGTGGTGTCAACACTTAAAGAAAGGTGACTTGTGAGTTACACTGATATTTTATTTCACATTTCTCTCGTAAGCGTTTTCTGTCTTCAGCACTGTTCTACATAACCGGTCTGGCTTTTGTTTCTAATCAACTTAATTTTAAGCAGTGCAAAACATTAGCATCGCCCATGTTGTTATGGTGGTTAGGCTGCTCCTCACTGTTAGGTTTGTCTGTATGTACTACATACATGTGTACAAGGCTGTATCATGTTTGTTTTATCGGTTCCTAATACGTTCCAGTTGATTCGGTTGGTCTGCCTTTGAAAATACCGTGTTGATGTAATTGCAGACTACCACACATATTCCAACCGGTTGTGATCTGGCTTGTTTAATTGGGATGGAAGCTGGACTAGCCGTTATTTGCGCACCCGAACAATTGGTGCACATCCACCCAAACATGCATGTGTATGTACGTGATATGTACATCGTACGCGTATCCATTTGTAAATCGCGTGCCTGCGACTTTCTGGTCGGTCGAGCAACTCTGCGTGTTTGTGTGGCAACAATGTGTATCGTTCCGGCTAGCTAGGTGTGGAGATTGTCTGGTGTTTTTGGTTATTTCCATGATCTGTCTGTGCGTACACAAACAGACACAATCATATACCGGCTGATTTGTCAAGATTTTTTAACCAATAAAACTTTATTCGTTCTGGCGTGCCATCTGGCAACTTACTTTACCCTGGAGATTACGGGAGTTGTTTGCCGAGTTGCATGCCTAGTTATTCCCTGCTTTGTCTCAGAGGCCACATTTCTCGCCAGTTCTTCATCGGATTTGAGTACTAGACGAATGTTTTATCAACAACACTGTTGGACAAGTAATCGATTTGTTTACTGATAGCTGGTTAGGGATTTTGACTGACGTGAGTTGAAAATCACTCACAGTTGATCGCAGCTTTCACGTTGTCATATGTCTCTCCGTTCTCGTCGTCCATATAGTTTAACCCAAACCAGTAGAACTGTTCCCCTAAATGTTCAACCCATGTATCAAGTCGGCGCGACTGATTTGTATCAGTTGATTCGTCCTTTCCAACTATGCTCCGGTGTGCACCAAATTGGACGCCGACTCCTTAGGGATTGTGAACTCCGTGTTTCACCACGCTACTCCGTGGGTTAGGGTTCTTTTGAATCAGTCTCCAGGTTGGGCCCCTCAAGTTAACCAACTTGTTCGACCTGAACAACAGAGAAGTATAACTGCCTCCACAATTACGAACTTACTAGTCTACTTTAATGTTGAATTTTGTCTCTTGTACTTACCGTAGCTTCATGGTTAAGCTGTCGGCGACCGACTTTGCTCCACTGTTACATCTTGCCTCACCAAATTTATGTTTCATTTTTCCCGTTTTGTTGAGCAATTCTTCCGTTGATGACCCCTATTTTCGTTTTCGACCACACTGGAAACTTGCCCCGTTTGCTTCTCGCGATGAATTTCAGCTGAACACTAGGGCTTCTGTGCCTGATGGACACAAACTCATAATTGCCATGCAGACACATTTTTGCTTGTCACGTTCAGTGTTCTAACAGTTGTACAGATAGGTCAACAAACAACTCTTTCACATACTTTGAAGACCCTCGTTGTTAATATCTACGTTCCCGTTAGAGCACGGTTTCAGGATTCTAGCGCAGTGTTATAAGCCCAATCTTCTTCGGCTATTCTACCATGCACGTAGAATATACGTTTGTCTGGAAACTCCACGGATAAAGCCACCGTTCAAGTCGATGTTCAAATTACTCCAAACGAGCATGCAGTGAAGGCGCTGCTTTGACGGATGCCTATTGACAGCCGTCTTTGCGCTATCAGACTCGAAGGTACAGGAGACGTCAATCACAAATGTTGCCTGCTTGTTGTTGCAACATATGCTCTCGTGTACTGTAGTCAGAATACTGTCGAGGAAAATTTCTTATTATCAGCTGACTAACTATCTGCATCCACTAGTGCACGAACATTGTAGTACTGGCTAGAGAATTGAATGCTCATGCAGGCGGGCTGAGTGCTGAATAGCGTGACTTAGGTCGTCTGCACTCTTACGGTACTCGTCGAACAGACAACGGTGAACGTTTGTTGCAGCTCTGTACTGATAACGTCTGTTTCTGGCAAGTACTAATTTTCGACGTTCTAGACGTCAGTGCGCCACCTGACGACCTCCATCATCAAGTCAGTTGTGGACGCAGATTGACCACATAACCGACAGTTGTCGGTGACATAGCTACTTCTCAGTTTACAAGTCAATCTAGGTTGCGATCATGCACTGGTGTATGCAAATTCGTCGTGCGCTCTGGTGAGGATCCCTTTTGTCGTCAAACCCTATTCGATTTGTCTGAATTGAAGGGAATACAAACGCTGTACATCTACCAGAGATCACTTGCATCTAGTCTGTGAACTCACCCACCGGATGGCTTTGAAACACATTGGTCACATGTACAGCGTACAACGCACAAATGTGGTACTTTCTCCTGTGGTATTACTGCTCGTTCAGATGCCAACCGCTGGGTTTCTTTTTGATCACTCAAACTTTTTGGTGCTCGCAGGAATACTCCATCCAACAATGAGTACATTTCAGTCCGCAAAGCTACTCGCTTGCAACTTTGGAAGCAAGTATTAGAGGATTGCGAAGCCTGGTGGACACAATACGCTCTTAACATGGATCGAAACACTGCTACCAGGGGTTATCAGAATCTTTTCCAACCCTTCCGAGAAACGAATAGTAAAAAGTAGGTATGACTGAACTAGTGTAAGATGCCACTGGTAAACCCATCCGTAACTTGCAGCGATGCTTAAGAAGCTAGACTGTACACTTCCAGCGGCATTTCAACTAGTCACCCTCGCTGTTGACTACGCCTTCGTATTCTCACGGTGCTCATTAGTCTACTGATGTTTCTCCACCCTTGGCAACAAAAGTTTAGTTTGATATTAGGTTCCTGAAATATCACATACATTCTATACGAATTTCTTCCGGCATTTTTTAAAATGAGGTTTCTGGCCTTATTCACGGGATCGGCGGCTCTGTTTCGGAAACTCTCGAGCAATGAAGTCGTTTCAACTGACGGGGGTTTGGCTAACATTATTTCTATCTTTAAAAATGACACACTTCATATGGAAGTCAGAGAGATTAGCCTGATTCCTATTGCTTCCAAGGTGTTTGCAGCCATAATATTTTATAGACTAAACGAAGCCCAAGAAACAATGTATCCGAAGTTTATCTCTTGTCGTTGCCGCTTTGCTCACTTCTTTTTATTCAGCCAGATGCTTGAACTCCGCCATTTTTATAGAAAGCCGTCAATTGCCGTCTTTTTACACAATCTAATCTTTCGATAGAATGACGCTCACTACCTTTGAGCGAACCTTTAGCCAACTTACTCTTTGATTTTAGCCAGTTGTTACCAGATATTGTTAGGCTCCCGCTTGTTTAGGAGGTTCATCGACTTTGCAAAAACTGTACAACTTTTTCGGAACACGCTTCTTCATAATAAACCTTCACGGCCGCTGTGCTTTATTTCCATTAGTGTCTGGCATGGTTTCATCAATTTGATCGTCAGCGCTGTTTAGTCAGTATTCCTCACAACTTCATCACTTGCATACCAGTTAGTTATTTTATATTAACGAGCCTATTGCCTCTGTGCGAACAGCAGAACGAAGCTGAATGAAACGACAAACTGGATTGATTTAATGGTAGCTCTATCGGGTGAACAGCAACTTCAGTTGTCTTCTGATAGTTCAACGGAGGGTTGGCTTATTGTGCCCTGTCAGAATTTCTGACTTGAAGGTTTTACTTGCGGGCCAGCAGCGGAAAAGCTTTTCCTAGAGGTTCTCACGCGGAGCCAATGGCTCAAGTGTCTGATTCACTCGACAGTGACGGGGTAGCCGTTCTCATGGTTGCGGTTGATAGGATATTGATATCCGATTCTGGTTGCTACTGCACGCGATAGATATATTGAAAGCTACATCAGGCTCGTGAATTATACCAAATCGTTTTCGACCGCATGTGTTGATAGTTGCACTTGTTCCATGAGTGATAGAAGCCCTCTTCATATTTCAGGTGGTAGCAGCGCCATAGTCATAAAGTAGTTCGAATGTTTTTTTTTTGCAGGACCTCACCTCCCTACCAAAACACACCTAGTGCGGTGTGTAGTCCTTTGAATGTAATCGCTGTTCTTCTAACTATGCTCCTCTTTGGATTGTCTGATGTAGTTGTGCCAGATGCGATTGAAGCTCTGGTCAGGACAGCCTTCTGCATTGACACAGGGGGAAAGACTGAAAACCGTTGAAAGTTCACACAATTACTCAAGTCTCTTGTTTGTGGTTTCCTGTACTGTACCCTTCCCTAATGCCATTTGTTGTATAAGGTCTGGTATGAATTTACTAGTAAATTTTCATCGTTGGCTTTTATTGTGTGATACGTGTGTGTGTGTGTGTGTGATATGTGCAGATGATAGATAACTTCACAGTTCACCGTTGCCGAATGAAGATAATTGCAGTATTCAACGAATTCAGAAATTCGTTCTTTTCTCGAGAACGGCATCGTTTATAAGTGCAAGACAGCTTTCATTTTTGGGTGCACTCAGCACAATTCATATTTTTAAATCATCCTATGATTCGTTAGTTCACTTCTCGTATAAATGCGATGGCTTTTAAGATTGGTCTGTCTCTTGAAAGTTCGGTGTTACTAATCCTTTTCCTGATATACTTGTTATCCAGTTGTGTTACAAACTGATATCAACCGACAAGTTATTTTTCTATGTAGCCCGTCGCACGGGTCCCATTCACGCATGAAGCAGACAATTTTCCGAAAGAAACATTCAAATTACTTATATGGGAAGAGATCGAACATTTCAAAACCATTGCTGGTAGGTGAGAATTATATCGTCACTGTTTTATCCACAATAGTGTTTATGTATGTTCATTAGTGGTAAACCTTTCGTGTATATAACAGCGTTCTACGTTTTGACATCATCCATCATTTTCGTCACAGCCAAATGTAAATGAACTGTGGTTCTAGGCATTTTAAGAAACTTTATGTAACCTCGAGATTCATCTTCGTCTGATAGCGAATCTGTTCTATTTTCACATGTGAATCTGAGCATGTTCATTATCAACACTCTTTTGCATAGTATTTGGTATGACGTTATCAGACGTCTTTTCCATATTTCCAGATTCGAATACATCTGTCAGTGAATCTTCTTAAATATCAGCCTTATCATCAAATGCCTTGGCAGGCAAGCGGAAGGTCAGTCTGGTCTGTCTACCAGATAGTCTGTTGCCATGTATCTATCATACGCCGGTGTCGTCCCTAATTTATAACTGTTCATTTCGACCAAATACCCACTTGTGCTGTGAATATAATTTTTCGCTTTCAGTTTTGTTCTACTGCAACAAACCATGTGATGTCTGTTTTTTTTGATGTGTTTATATAACGTTTTCCTCATTCACTCAAAGACTGGTCTGTGACAGTATATGTATACACTTTTTCTCAGAACCAATGACTTTTGTTCACTTTCCATTTGGTTATGGTTAATCAACTGCTTTCAAAGATTACACCGGTGTCTTTCAATGTTTTTTGTTCTCTTACAGATTCCATTTTTAATGTAAATTTTTGTGTGTTTCTTCATTGAGATCAGATCATGTGAACATTCTCCTGTTCGCTTTCCGCATTTTCACGTTTTTTTCTGTTATTTGGCAATTTCCACAAACATGTGCATCTTGCTTTCCTTCACCTTACTTATATGTGTATATATTCATATTGGATGTTCCAGGGATATTAATTCCTCCGTTTGTTTCCCTTGAAAACTCTATTCCACAAAATAAAATCGATCGCCCACTGTCACACCATTCGTATATTTCCCGTTGCACGTCCGTATTCAATTGATTGCTTGTTGTAATCCATCTGTAAGCAAACATGCATATCTTTACTCGTTGTCCCGGATTCTGTTTCAACATAATCTTTTTTGTCCCGCACATCAATATGATTTTATTCGCATACCTTGACTAGGCTTTTGTGAGTTGAAAACTTCGCATCATCAAATTCAGCTATAACCACAACTATGTCCCACATGATCAGTTAAAACAAGCAGTCAGTGAACAGTGTTATTACGAACACCAGTCAGATGCGCTAAATTTCGATCGGCGTGATTTGTGTGTGTGCGTCGTTTGCCCCACATGTGGCGTCGCGTGATTTGTGCCCGAGACCTAACAAAGTGAAATACCCGAGGCCTAATAAAAGCACCGCTCCACATCCGTTGAGCTATACCCAGCTTTTTTTTCTCCTGTCGATTTCATCTTGCCACGTTCTAGTTGGTTTCCTTATCACTTAAACAGCAATTCGTCAAGACTGTGGGATGTTATCATGTTTTGTCCTACCAGCATATATAAATAAATAACATATCGCTTATATGTCATAAATCCTGACACCAACGAATGCACGAATTGACTGAGACCACAAAAAGCAACAGCTAGAATCAACTGATGTTGTAGATAAATGTCTTTATTGCTCAGTTGCTCTGTTGTTCGACGCGGTATCGCCGATGGTCAATAACTTGGGGTTCACGCATCATCATCTTAGGTGGGAGCTTATAAGGTACGGATAACGTTTTGGTAATAAATGACGATCAACAACGATTCAGTTGTTTTTTCTTTCCATGAATATGCTTTCGAAAAAGTTATTCTTGTATTGTTTTGAATGTTTGTTGTTTCTTAACTATGATTCATTGATTTTGAACGGTGAACTGCTTTTTAGCTAGACATTTCACGAGACAAGAGTGCTCTCTTGGTTACTTTGACAGTTTTTACAAATGTGCAATGTACACAATCGGAAGTTAATTTGGATGAATTGAAAGCCAGACTGACTAGTGATTACCATATCGATTAGACAAACGTCTATTAAACCCATGAATTAAGTAGTTAAATGACAATGACCCCCACTGCAACAGGAATTGCTCTGAGCTACACTCGAAAGGTCCTGTTGAACTGACAGTGTTACCAAGGTCCTCGTTGGCTATGATTTTTCAATCCTTAACTATGTGGTACTTTTGACTGCGACATTTTTCGCGTTTCTTTTAAAGTTCAGTTCTGCAGCGGCAGTTTATCCATATTGAAGTCCAGCCTGAGATTGGTTGCCACCGGGGTAGTGCATTCCGGTAATTTGTTTCAACTGAACATTTGTGTACTATGTCTGTCCTGTTATCTCTCTGGTTAAAATAATATGTCGATTCAAACAAAACCATACGGTAAACGGGCAGTTGGAAACACAAATGCCTGGATTCATTGTTGGTCAATCTTGTAACAGCTCATAGATGTCACATACATATGCGGTTTACTTGCATTATGCTACACAGGTCGTAATTCCGAGTTAATATGGTCTGGGCGATCTGCTAATGTCGGGGCTTCTGAAGTAAATGTACAAATTCAAAGGGTCTCCCACAATTTCTCACAGTGGTGTTGTTTGGATTCGGAGAGATAGTTCATCTATGTCGAATTATCAAAATGGTATTGGTTTTCTTGTTTGTAAAGCTAACACAAGATACACTGTTAGTCAGAGACAATCTCAGAGTAGTTTATATTGCCCAGCCCGTACCTATCAGACGTAAATTGTACACTGTCAAAAATAGCTGAACAGTAGCATCGCTTAGCTGGCGCAAATGCGGCATAACTGTCGCATTCGAATGAAGTAGTGGTCTTTGTTGTGTATCGATTATTCTTTGGCTGAACCACTTTCATTATAGCCTTAATATTCCCGATTGCGCCATACTTTAGGCACCGTGCACGACCTCGACGAAATTAACTATCCAAACTGACTATGTTCCGGAATAATCGATTTTTTTCCCGTATAGTATTATCGAGTTGGTGATGATTGGTGGACACTAGCCTCGTTGCATGAAGTTGAAAAGCTCGGTAGCGTGTTTTTATCTTATCTGCTACCACGTTCTTGGAACTGTGAATTTCGGCATTTCCCTCACCTCCGTTGAGATGAGATTTGTTGAACCAGTGTGATCCCAAAGGTGTTCTTGAGATTAATACCAAGTGGTGAAGCAACGCAAGATATTGTATGGCAATTTCGACGCTCTTCCGGTATTACCAGCAAGACACGTTTGCTGACCACATTTCTTGCAACTCGAACCATTGACGATACGATTGTGATAGACCAGTTCGATTCTCCAATTTGTGATAACATCCCACATGGGTTGGATCAACATCACCGTACTAATTGTACGGTTCATATCAGGATATTTACAAGCCTACTTTCTCATTCTGCTCACTCACCTATTCTCCAGTTTCTAGCCGATCGCCAAATGATTCTCACATATAGAATCGAGGGAGAAATGGTGATTGGTGAATGACTCATATTCGTAGGAGACCATACGAACGTCTCAGCAAACATGAATGACCATTCAGCTCGTGCATGGACGTAACTATGCACGTATGAGTGAGGGAGGTGAGCTATAACTGCACGATTTTACCACGTTGGCTGTGCTTCGCACATCATCCTGTATATTTAGATGTCCAGCTGTGTAGACTACTGCTGCCGGAATTTTAGTGGTCATTCTACATTTCCAAACGGCCGCCGTCAAACCAGGGTGTGAACTAACAGGTGAGAAAGTTGGTTACTGGACGATTTATCGGTTTTGGAAAAATAATCGAATTTTTTCACATTCACTTAACAAGTCTAAAAATTTAACTGACAGCTGCTTTCAGTAGATGACTTTGCAGACGTCAACGCATAAGAAAATACTAATTTAGCCCTTTAACTATAACGCAAATCTGACGCAGTATTTCAACCGTCCTACGGGTTATTTTATAGCTCCGTTTAGAACTTGCGTTATTCATCAGTTGGAATTACCTAGACAGCGCTGATTAAAAGCGAAACTCATAGAATCGTGTTTCTGGGCCATGCAGATGAAAACACATTAGAGGCACACGTTGCCGCCTAAGTGATCCTCCTTCAGTAAGCCTGAAGGGTAGTTATGTTGCGTAACGAACTACCTTTAGGCAAACTGTGATGTTCGCTGCTCACCTTAAACTGATCATCTGATTGTAGTTGATAGTTTTTTTCACCTCCGACAATGATGGTTACTTAATTCAGTACAATTGAAGCAGAGCTAATATTAGTTGATGGACAGGCAACAACAATAGAGCTAATAAGAGTTATTGATTGAACTGTGCGTCCAATTTGTAAAAAAAATTGACTAGAAAGATATTTAGCTGGATGTTGAAGAACAGAGTAACAACGACTTTGAGTGAACGTCCGTGGATGCAACTGAGAGTGTAGAACTCCATTCAGAAAGACACCAGTTTGACTGGTGTGCTACGTCAGATTACTTATACAGTCTCTTCGGCTAATCCTCATCGGAAACATTATATTCGGGTTATTTTTTTTACTTATACGTGAGTCAAAGGATTAACGGTTTTTCAACAAATAACTACAGCTTCAAATCTGAAAACATCGAACAAACCATTGCTACCCCTGTTTCTCTTGAACATTGTACTCTTGTACATGAAAATAGTCCATATAACAATCACAACTAACGGAACCAAAGTGTACTCCAAGTGCTAAGGTCATTCTATTCGCCCGTTTATCTCATCATGGACGATGAACATTGAACAGTTGTGTCGACTCAATTTGGTACACTTCTTGTTAGTGAACTAGTCTGCCGATGGGATTTCGCGGATCCCTTTATCAAATAGTTCCCCACATAACCCAGTTTCCACGTAGCAGTAACTATGATGTTGATTATCAAACGAATCGTACCTGTTCTTATTCACGTAATTTTAGAGGTTATTGAGATGATTATATATTAATGTTCATTCTACCAAACCGACTATTCCGCTGAATTTATACACCTGCTAGCTTCCTCTTTCCCAGTCATAAGGTTCAATGTTTCCAAATATTATTTTCAACTGGAGATTGTGACATTGATCGGCCGCAACCAAGACACAAGTGTCTCACGATCAAGCCAGTAACAAACGCTTTGGCTAATTCTGTCAACCTGGACAATGACGGCCTGTCTTTGTTACACTTTAACTACATTCTCAGTTATTTCCTATGTACCTATCTGAAACAGTCTTACAGTTATGCAGATGTGTGCGTGTTTGTTCCTGCGACCACTGTGCTACATCTTGATTTCCAGTAAGAACAACTCGCAACAACCTACCCTCTCACCTTCTGACTAAGTGTATACTGGTTTATGCAATAAGATCGCGATAGACCCGAAATTCCAAACACTTGTGAAAGCGCGCTGATAAAGGTAACGCTCTATTACGAAATAGACGTTGTCCATGGAAGTTAAAATTGTTCTTATTGATGATTCGTTAGATAAACGTTTCTTGGTTGTATCATTTAGGGATCATTTGACTGTAGAAAGTAGATACAGTAAACCATGGAAGTGATTGCCCGTTAAGATTTTCTAAACGACATCATGTGCATGCTACTGTGTCACTCGCAAATTAGTGTGAAGTCCATTCCAACAAACACTATTTCGCATTCTAGTAAACCTATGCCAACATCGTTAATTTTACAGTCATCACCTCCACTTGTGACTTTCGACAATTTGAAGTTTTCCGGTGAGCCTCAATCCTTGATCAGGTGGCTTTACATTGTTTGTACGTTACACACAATTAAATAGTATGTCTGTACATTCTGAATTAATCACGCAATCATAGTTGTCCAGGTCAGATCTGGAACAGTTTCTCTGATTTCACGTTCTCCTTTCGTACTTTATCTTTTCTTGATACTTTTAAGCCGCACCCAATCATTGTTGGTCTGTGATCATAGTACTTTGGACAGTGGTCACACAAAAGACGAAGGTACCCCCACCGACTGTGAACTCAGTTTGTGCTCGGAAGCGCACAACCTGACCGTTCGGATTACTGTAATGCCCATCTAACTGTTGCTACCATCATACGGAGTTGGACAGGTCTGTCGAACTCGTGAGCATATTGGCATATTTTAAACAATCACAATAAGGCCTGTGATTGACGTAGGTGTTGTGGTCACGGTGCGAGGCAATTGCAAGTTTAGCGTGCTCTCTGTTCAATGTCAGCTTGTCAGTTAGTCAGAGATAGTAGAAAATGGAAATGTCGGTCACACATTACAAATTACGATAAATGGCCAGCAATGATTACAAACTAAAGTGTGGTTGTTGCAGAACGAAACCGATAACGAATAGGGAAGTGGGAGCAGGTTTGCGGTTATGTTCGTGTATAACCTCCCATTTCTACAGCTCCAGCTTATTTCAATAAATTTGCCCTTTATCTACAATTATTGTGTACAATTATCTATTATCTACAATTATTTTCACATGAGTTTAATCTTTTTTTATACGATCCGTATTCTCTCCACAATAAGTTATGACCGGTTCTTGTTACAATAGTTGACAGATTTATCAGCAAGTTATGGTTTGTAAGCCACATATTGAGTAGAAATATGCCGGGTAACTACGTATGAATGAGCGTTCAGTCAACTCCAATCTTAAATCGAAGTGTGTTTTTAGTCTTATTTCCTGAAGACATGTTCATTCAGGGTGCCAGTAGATGATTTGAAAGTGTAATTTCACGCACTCTCAGTAGAAATTTTGTGACAGTATTACTACTGGCTGTTAAGTCTGACAGTATAATTGAACCTGGTCTGTCAGCCTGTGTGAATATCCCTGTAAAACTCACAAGTGCCTCGGCGCCATTATGAACAGTACGAAATCACCTAAACCTTAATTGGTTCGCCAATACTTATTGATCCAGACAAAGGAGGAGAAACGTAGTATTTAACTGTCAATCTCCTGAGAGTCGACAGGAACCAGAGCGCAAAAGGTTTAATGTTTGGAAGTTTGCATTTATTGACACTTGGACGTAGCATATAGACTGCTATATGTATTTCTCACTGAACCACATGCGCAGGTGGTGTCTACAAAAAGGGGAGACGAAGGAATTTTGGAAATGGCACACCATCAGAGTGCTAAATTTTGGACATGATTCCAACTATGAATTCTATTGAACATTTTACCGTTTTTCATTAATGAGGCGTCGTTCGCATTTGCCCTAAAACATCACAACCCATTTCGTTTTCGTCAAACGCATTTGGTTCTGACAAAACAAACAGGTTAGTGTTATTCAAACGAAACAGAAGGTATTAACACTTCTCCTTCATGTTGAAAATCACTTATAAATTTTCTCGTTCCCTTGTTTAAGGATCTACTATAGCTGTTGCTTTAACTGGTACCAAGTAAAATCATGTTATATCCAGTACGATTCCACCGCTGTTTAAATTGCTCGCGCTCGAAACAAATACTGACATGAGACATCAAATGAGTATGCATTATCAAATCTGAATATTGACTGAATGAATGCAAAATGTTAGTAAGCTGGTGCTTTTCTGCCATTTACTGCCAACGGTAGGAGAAGTGACGTTTTTTCAAAGGATGGAATAGGTCCCACTTCAGTTGAACTCAGGACGGGTGACATTCGTGGGCCAGATCATCCAGAATATTGCACTACAACGCATGATTATCTTCGGTTCATTGAGTTTAAGTTTGTTTCAAACGTTACGTCAGATGCGTCCTAGATGATTTGCCGCAACATTGATCAAACCACTGGAAATGTCAGCACGCTTGAAATGAAATGGATGGAGGAAGTCAGCAACTACGAGTACAACATTAAACAGGAAATGACGTGAAATGAGATACTGATCTGTCCACGTTTCATCAAAACATATAACAAGCTCACTTTAGAATGCAACCAAAACAAGCAAACAGGCGACTGACGACGAACTTAGAAGGTTAAAAGTAACTTCAATGTGCCGGGACGCTTTGGCGATAAGGATATTTAAAATTCCTTCCTGGGGTCCTGAATGTGTGCCACCAAACCTCCATTTGGTTCCGGTCAATCGATGATGCTGTTACAAGGTCAGATAGTGGGAGCCTCCCTTCCCACGTTGGTGAATGTAGGTGTTATCTTTTTGTGGCTCGCTTGATGCTGAACCTCAGGCTACCTACTTTTGAGGTGGTACATTATACTAAGCCCCAGCACATCTTACCGTTGGCGATAGTTTCACTGATGGATTCCCTGTGCCGGTTTTGTGTCACTTTTTCTGTACCAATTTAACAGAAAACTGGCTCAGTTTAGGCAGGGCCTGTTCGAGATATCAGGTGACGGAATAAATTGCATTAATAAGTTTTGTTGTTGCCTGAGTCTCTTCAAAATGTATGATACGTTTTCAATCGAGTTGCGAACAGGAACTTGGATTGATTAGTCTCAAGTTCGTGGTGAAAAGTGGACTTATGGATGCATGTCACTGGGTGATAGTTTCATTACGGGTAAGTAACCACAGTATAACGTTAGCTTTCATGAGCACAAACAGAATCTGGTGAGAGACGAAGAATCTAAACGGATCGTTCAGAGGTAAGTTGAACGTGCAGTCGTTGCCAACGTATTATCACAAACTTAGTTTTCCGTATACTGCGAATAGCAAAGATGCACTATTTCGCAGCCAGATGTATTAAACGGTAGACAAAAATGCCGCAGTTTCCGTTTAATGCCTTCTACTGTTTATTGTTCATTATTTGTCAAGTATTGTGTCAACAAGTTTTGCAAACCGACAAACTTTGGGATTTCTGAACACAACCAATATTAACAACAATGATTCTGTTATGAAACGCCACTACTAGCAGACTAATGATCAGGCAATACGCTGCTGATTATTCTGTTATGGCGGTGAGCTCCAAACTATCAACAAACTATAGAAATACGTTTGAAAGGCGCTTTTTAAATGAAGGTTTCTGGTGAGGATTGATCGAGCAGCTCTGTTGAATGCTTTAGAGAAATGTATGAGGTTATCAGCGGTTACTTCACCCTCATCCATCGTATCGCTGTCCAGTTGCCAAGTGATTAAGTTTTTAAGGTATGAACGTTCTTTTCGAAGTGCATATCGGTTGTTAGTAACTCGGTTAGCTAAAATAGCTAATTTAATAGAGATGAATTACCAACTACGTGCTTATAAAAGCGAGAATGATGAATGTTGCTGAACCTTACACATAGCATGTTTAGTCTTCCGCAACTGAACACAATCACGCCTACTCACACATGCTCATGAGCTCCCATTCAACATCTTATACTGAGTAGACGACTTCCTGAACAACCATAAGCAATGTTTTCTAGTCTTCACAACAGTTCACATCACAAGGCTTGACCACTACTAATCTGTTTGCTCTATTTCTTAGGTCCATGCGAATTACTTCCGGTGCTGTTACGTAGGGCTTCCATTTCAGATAACTTTCCATCAAATCGTAGGATGGGGAAGCAAGGTAAGTGGACACCGGAAGCTTACTGAAATGGTGTCGTATCCCGAAACCAACTTACTGACATGTGAGCTTGTATATGCATGCTTATTAAAATGACATTTAAATGTAGATTTGTAATAAAGACCCAAAGACGCACAAGCTCATTAAATGAAGTAAAAGATGACGGGCAGATGGAATAATAGTTAAATGCGGAGCGCAGCTATGGTTAACCCGTTGGACTGACCCATCGGTTAAGATTTGAAGATTCGAAGATTCATCACCACAATATCTCTCGATTAAGTAGCACTGGTCCGCACCATCGGGCTCATTCCATTGTAATTATCGAAGTGGTAGTGGTCACATAAAAAAAAAAAAAAAAAAAAAAAAAAAAAAAAAAAAAAAAAAAAAAAAAAAAAAAAAAAAAAAAAAAAAAAAAAAAAAAACACGGTACGTTAGTGGTTTCTCCCTGATTCAGTATTTTTACTTGTGCTGAGTAAAATCAACTAACACTGTATTACTGTTTTCTAGTGTTCTTTTTAACTTTCAGTCACTAACGTTTATAGCGGAGTGTTGAGGATTGGATTCATTTTCGACTCACAATCTGATGGAATGTCCTGGTCTTCGGAAAGTGGGTGTGTGCTTGCAGAGCTGCACAGCAAAACCATGTTGCAGTTGCAAGTGTCGTCGTAAATTAGGGAAATATCA
>LOND01003346.1:19527-46469 GCA_014220965.1 Paragonimus kellicotti | reverse complement strand
TAAACGATTCACTACCTGATCAGCGATCTTCGCTATCTCGGCAAGAGTTTGTGAACGAGCAATGGAAACTATTGCTTGCATTGATTCTGGCAAGTTTTTAAGCCACAGTTCCCGGAGGAGGGCTTCATCTGTGTGCGCGTTGTCGATGAGTTGTTGCATTTCTGTTAGCAACGTTGTAGGGCGTTTGTTGTCCAGCTTTAGGTCATGAAAAAGTTGCAGTTGGGTCTTTTCAAAGGGTGTCACCCGATTAGTAACTGCACTTTGTAGTGTCTCGTACTTATGCTCTACTGGTTGGTTTACCATAACGTCGCGAAGCTGCATGGTAACTTTTCTCGGAAACCTGGCTAACAAGTGACACAATCTCGTTTGATCGGAAAAAATTATGTTGTTGAAAGATTCTGCTTCTGGGTAAGCAAACCAAAGAAGAGGGTCTATTTCCAAAAACGGAGGGACCACTAGCGCATTAGTACCGATGAAGGGGCTGTCAACGTGCTTAGGTAACGTTTCAGACATTGGGTAGTGATTACACGGTTATGAGCTATCAAGAACTAATTAAACCGAATTGAGAAAATATGTAAGTGATTATATTTTGAACGTTTAAGAGAACTGAGGTGAACAACTGATTACGTGTACGCCAAGAAAAATAATAAATATGTAAATATGTCAAGGAACGGACTCACCAAGACACAAGAAACGACTGTAGCGGAAACGTTCGAAAATTACGGGCTCACCAATTGTTGGAACTAGTCCAACAGAATAATACCCAGTCTGTACTCACTATCGAAAACCAATCGACAATGAAAACAAGATTCAGCGCGCGTGTATTGATTTGTTCCTGGAAAGGCCAGCGCCTTCCTGAAACGGTGAGTGACACAATTCGGTTGTCCAGCAGCAGTGACCACAGACCGGCCTTCCTAAACACGTTAGAATGCAAGCACATTCGCACTACGGCTTATCATCCGGCAGCAAATGGGATGGTTGAACGTTTTCATCGTCAATTGAAAGCCGCTCTTAGTGCGCATGCTAATCCTTCGTGGAAAGAGGCACTCCCACTAGTACTTTTAGGACTGCGCAACACGGTCAAAGAGGACTTGAACGCTACCTGCAGCCCAACTAGTTTTTGGTTGCACGCTTAGGTTACCAGGTGAACTCGTCTCACCCGCACCTTCAACACCGTACGATTACGGTAGCTACACAGCTCGTTTGGCGCACCATATGCGAAAGCTACGCCCGGTGCAGTCTACAAAGTAACCAACAGCAGTGTATGTGCACGACAAAATGTCCTGATGTCTTCCTACGTGCGGATGACCTGCGTCAACCACTGCAACCCCCATACACCGGCCCCATATATTGTCCTCGCAAGAGACACGAAAACCTTCACCATTAGCCGCAACGGCAAACGCGAGGTAGTTTCTGTCGATAGGCTGAAACCAGCATTTATGGAAGAATCATCAGCCACACCTCCGTCAGTAAGTGACGTTCCTCATCTGAAACCTCCGGGGACAGAAAAAAACGTTCTCTCCCGGAACCTCCGCAACTTCAAACTCTGCTCCCCCTACCACCAGGCATAATCGTCTTGGTAGAGAGCTTTGCAAGCCTGTACGCTCTGCGGAACATGTTAACATGACGTTTTTTCAGTATGAAATACACGCACATTCGTACTCATTGTTTTTGTCCACCCCCAACTCATGCTATTCTGAGTTATGGCGTATCCGGAACTAGCGAATTTTTGCAAAAAAAGATTGTTAATTGTCAACCTACTGATATTTGAGCTTTCGGTTATTTTGGCATGTAAACAAAAGAAACGAAAAAATGTTTGGTTGTAGTTATCTAATACGTTACCAGGATCCGCAACCCAAACGGCGTTGTTTCGGGACCAGGTTTATTCCGCATGCTAAGCCCTCTTCTTTCTTGATTCTATCAGCTTAAGACGAGAGGGCAAGAAGAGGAAACCAAACGCAGTGACACTCAAATTGACAGTGTCCATGAGGTCGTCGGCTGTGAAATTATTATTAGTCGACCGGATACGTTGACACGGTGAGTTATCCCTTTCCAGCCTGTCGTGCGGGTACTTCACTGTGTTTTCCCTCTTCCAGACTATCCGAACATGGTGCGTGGAGAGACAACTCCTAACTACCTATCGTACAGCATTGGACAAACCTACCCCCTTTTCTCTCAAGAGTTTTTAGGGTTGGGCAGCCCGCTGCGATAGAGAAGAAACGCACCGAAGACTAAATAATCTAAATAAAAGAATCCTCCAGCGCAGCAGCCATTTTCGACCGACCCTCCCCCGAACTTTGACATTTCCTATCCCGTGTCATCTTGTAACTATGATCAGTCAGAAAGACATTATATATATATATATATATATATATATATATATATATCCTCTCTCTCTGGAATAACGAAGGCATGTGTAATACTTACTAGCCTTCTGGGGGAGAGCTATGTAGCGACTATAATAAATGATATTTTTGATAGTCGCATTCATTGTACACTTTCGACTTTTTGTTTTCACCTACTTTTGTTTTAGTCAAACTATCCATTTTGTAATATCCGTCCCGGGGCTAAAAACAAGCTCGCTCCGTGCCTCGCTAGCTTGACGTGCTTTCTCTGTACACTATTTTCCAGGGTCGATACTAATACACGAGGGTCAACGCGCTGAGTCTTTGTTTTCATTGTCGATTGGTTTTCGATAGTGAGTACAGACTGGGTATTATTCTGTTGGACTAGTTCCAACACAAAATCCAAACCCAGATGAGTCAGCATGCATGGTTGTCGTCACCCACGGGCCGTCGACTCACCGACTTCGTGGTTAAGTTCCTCAACCTCCACACAAATATGGTCCAGTTACTCCCTTAAGATTACGCAAGTTGATGAGCTTGTCTTCCTTACTAACAAAGCGAAGTAGCTCAAACAAGTGCCTCCTGTTATTGACAAGGTTAGATTTAAGAGTTTCGGTGTACAACGGTCCGGAGGTCAATTTCAAACATGTGCGAACACGTGCACTCTACCGAACTGGTTGTACTACCTACTCATCATTTTCGAGAACTCGTAACTTTCTTCTTCCAACTGTCGATGTTCAATCACCAGGCTTACGTGATCACACTTTGTCAGCGTACAATTGTGTCCACGATAAACTTGTAAACAAAGTCCGGTCTAGTGCTTCTCATACATTAAATTTGCTACAATATGAGTGGCTCACAGATGTAAAGGGAATTTGACAAATAAACATTAAAGTCACACGGCAATTGATCAGCCAGTCTCGTGCGGTTATTCTGAACTGGCCTGCTAATCAGACTTTTGACAAGTCGTGGTTTTAGAGACCTCGCGAATCGAATAGGTTTTCACATTTTATAGGTATGAGGATGGTGGAAATGCTTACCACAGCGGACAGTAGTAGGTTGGGCAGTCAGCCTCAAAACCACAATGCCATGCGATCTACTAGGTTGCATGTAAACAGGATACCGTCAGATGGTCTGTACCAACGCATGCTACATGACTGTGAATTCTCCCTAGTGCAACGGCCAACGTCTACGCTAATATATCATAATAAGGATGGCGTCTTAACAGGTGCTACTTTTCGGATACTTCTTTTAGGGTGAACAAGTGATTGCTAAAATATGCGAGCGATACTGACTTAGATGGGATACTAGATGGTTGATATTGATTTTAGTCCACAAACTGCTTTATTTGAGAAACTTGAAACATTGGGTTCCCTTTAATAACTTCATCAATGCAGAAAGAAGACATGTGTTGCGATATGTTAACATTTCGTTTACTCTCATCAGTCGCAAACGTAAAACATGCCAGTTATATATGACACCCCAATAGGGATAGACAGGGTATGGACACGCACACAGTCACAACACGTCATCACCACCAAGGCAAGCCTATGGGTTGTTTCAACCACTTTTGTGCACATAGCACCGGCTGGTGAGTTCTAATCAGCATGGCTTCACTAAAGGCATTCAAAATATTGTTACATCAACAGAACCCGAAGCTACTGGCCTTTAGTGAAGCCATGCTGATTAGAACTCACCAGCCGGTGCTATGTGCACAAAAGTGGTTGAAACAACCCATAGGCTTGCCTTGGTGGTGATGACGTGTTGTGACTGTGTGCGTGTCCATACCCTGTCTATCTCTATTTGTGTGTCATATATAACTCGCATGTTTTACGTTTGCGACTGATGAGAGTAAACGAAATGTTAACATATCGCAACATATGTCTTCTTTCTGCATTGATGAAGTTATTAAAGGGAACCCAATGTTTCAAGTTTCTCAAATAAGACTCCCAGTGAGCTCAGATGAGAACGAAACTCATGTTTAACGTTTCGTTCCACAAAGGACTAGTTGGAATGTGATCTAATGTGAAGGCTAAAAAGGATCCATTAGCTTCAGCGGTTTTTAAAATATAGCTTTAAAGTTAATAACCGATGTCTCATTCATTGAACGATATGTAGAAAACTATATATAAATACTAAACAACACAAGTCGATTGATACCTCGTGACGTATGAGATCAAGATACGGACAAGCTGCTCAAACCAAAGCAAGGATCGGGACTAGAACCCGAAATCATGTGATCAGTAGACGACTGTCGTTATCACTCAACCGCTGCAAACCCAAACATGTATACGAGTCGGCTTGGAAACAAATAATGGGTGACTACATTTATCTATGACTAAGGTCAAGCTTAATAAATGGCTGTAATAGAACATGAATCGGTTTCGTCTAGTTACTACAAGCTCGTGCTGCTTTTCATGGTGCTGGTGATTGGATATGCGCAAAATATACACACAAAATACTGACTAAGAGAAGGATTCAACTTTATGCTTTAATCCATCTGATGCTAATGGCACCGTTTTTTTTCTCACGGACCAGTCTAATCAACATACATAGAATGTCGACCGAGAATCGTCAAGTGTAAGATGATAAATAAACACACAGTTATCAACAAAATGACCATGAACATCAGATCATTCAAAGCAGTTTTAAACCTTAACCCACAACGGGCTTGGTACCCAAGGTTATACGTAGGCTGCATAATGCCAAGATGTCCAATGTCAAACATGCGCAACCGAGGTTATCGCTGATCGAGCTAGTAACCGTGTAACTGGTAATTCCGATGGTTAACACTGAACTTTCCTGAACCTGCATCACTCAAGCTAGTTGGATTTAATCAACACTCAGTTACTGATTCAATAACCAACTGCTTCAAATCGACGACATTATAATGTAAAAAAAAAGTTGGTAAACGCGCACTTAATTAAATCTGAACAATGCACATGCAAACAAGGCCAAAACAAGTCAAACTGAAAGAATGAGTTCTGTTAACTCTCGATCCACCATCCCAACGAGCAGTATTGTTCACCAGACAACGTTGACCTAGAACAATCGGAATTGAAGTGACAAATAGTAGATCGATCGAAACGACGGTTTGCCACTTAATTAGGACACTGGACGAGAAAAGAAAGTAAAAAGTCTCATCTAAATGAGCACTGGATACAACAACTAATCAGAAAACGATCTCCTCGAAGCGACGATTTAATCACTGAATTCTGGCAAGCAGTGTGTAAAAAAGATTACAACCCTACACATATGCAACAGTACCTAGAGAAAAATAAGAACGACTATGGGAAACTAAAACGGGAGAGCAAACGAGAAGAGGGAAGTGAAACAGTTACGGAATAAGAACAACGACAACAGATGTGTGAATATGTGAGACTGTGTGTACGAGGATAGTCCACGCAACGGGAGATACAACCAACATGATACGTTAGTAGTTTTTCAGAAATCTTCGTCTTGCACATCAATCACTCTTGCAACCGAGTCTGTCCTGCATCGGGATGGGATGTACACGAGCGACAGACATGCCCTTGTTGTAAGCCTGATACGGGGGAGAAAACCGAAAACCAATTAACTACACAATACCTTTGTGTGGAAACCGTTTCATCAGTCATCGCAATGAAAACCGTGGGTTCGAGCAGCAGCTGCAGCTTAACTACCACATAACTAGATAACAAGTGAACAGAACGAAATAAAAATAAAATCCTAACGGCGGACGAAAAAGAGGAGGGGTAAAGAACACAATCAGAGTTTAAACAGCCCAGGTCAGAGTAAGTAAAGCTCGCAACCGACATACGAGCATAAGCAGATAGCTCACTACCACAGGAAGGTAATGCTACATTTGTGAGAAAGCAATGCCTCACTTCAAAGTTGATTTTGTGAGAAAATAAGTACAGCGATGACGGTTGTATGTGAGGTGGGATATTGTCACGACTCTCAGAGCAAGAACTTGTATCATAGGGTTAGAGAGTAAACAGCAGTAGGCGAGAACAAATCCCATTTATCAGAAAACAAACCTGACGGATGGAAAGACTGAGTTATCACATTTCTATCCGCTGACTTGCTTACCATAAGTAATCTCTTCAGATTAGCTCAACAGATCGTCAAGATACGATCCAAGATCAACTCTTTTCGAGGTTTGACAATCTTAAACGTTCGTACCTAGCCTGGGGATAATCACTGATACAATCACATTTTGCACAGGGCGGTATTTGTTGCTATGTGTTACAGGGTTAAATGAGGTGTGTATGTGATGTATGCACTTTTCTACAACTATTCACTGGTTATATCATATTACTTCACATTTCCATCCTCTAGGCTGCTATTAAAGTCCATATTCTTAACCTTTAGTCTCATTTTATAGTGAATGTTTTGACGGTTACCTAATGAACAAAAATTTTTTAAAATGATTTTGCGTTCCGAAAACTTTGATGCTGATCATAGCTGTCAAATTTCCTCGAAAATTTGGGACCATTGGTTTCGTACACTCAGTAGGTACGTCAACAAATCCTCTGCGCCAAATTCATACAACTCGATGTTCGCATCAACTACATTTCACCTGCTGTATACGAACACGTGGCTGAGTGCAAAACATTTGACAATGCCCGTAACATCTTAAAAAAAAGTTTTGGGAGATTTATGAATGAAGTTTTTGCTAGACATCCATTACCTGTTAACAAACAAGAAACGGGCCAAAGTCTGGAACAGCTATTTCAGGCCGTCAAGTCGTTGGTGAGAGACTGTACTTTAAAATCAGTCTCTGCCGAACAAAACCAAAACGATGCGATACGCGATGCATTCGCAAATAGAAGGCAACCAAGCAATATTCGACAGCGCTTTCCGAAAACAACCGCTCGATTTGGACGTGGCTTACGAACCGGCTCGATTCCTGCATGAATTCTCGCACTTTGCAGCAAATCCTAACCCAGATTCGTCAAAACACCCTGAGCCTTTGTCGTGTGAATATGGAATATCTGAACCAGCGGGCGAATTGTGCTACTTTTGCGATTATGCTAGACATCGCCGTTTCAAGTGTCCCGTTAGAGACACAGTGTGTAAAATTTGTGGCAAAAGTGGACACTATCAGAAAGTCTGTCGATCACCACAAAACGCGAAAGCTACATTCACTGTTTTCTTCCATTACGGTGGTCGCCGCTCCTCAGCGTCTGTCAAGTGCAGTTGTGCAAGTTTTTGTTAATGGGATATCTTGGCAAACTTCAGTAGATACTGATGGATTCTGTCGTTCGGGAGCGACGTTTTAAGATAGAACACGCACGGAGTTCCATGATCATGGCTTCCACTCGTCTGACAACTTACATTAACGCGCACCGTTAGGCAACTCTACGTTACAAGAATTCTAATTATACGTATTTCAGATTTTCAGTGTTGCCAAATTTGTGTGTTGATGTGCTATCAGGGCATGATATTTTTCTTCTGCATTAAAAAAAACAGAAGTCCCGTTTGAAGGCAGCAACTAATTATTTTCAATGTGTAATGTTGTCACTGTACGCACTGATCTACCCTACCTTTTTGCCAACCTCTTGTCAAACTGCACTTCGATCGCTGCGAAATCGCGACGACATTCCGCTCCGGATGAATGCTCTAACAAGTCAGAAGTCGAAAATCTCTTGAAAGAGCGCATTATTGAGCCGTCCAACTCTCTATGGCATGCCCAAGTCTTAGTTACAACTGAAGAACGACACAAACGTAGAATGGCCATCGATTAAAGTCAATCTGTGAACCGCTTCACGCTCTAAAATGCGCATCTATCTCAAAAAATTAATGGAATGATTGCAAAGATTTCGAGTTATGTTGTTTTCAATACTGTGGACTTGAAGAGCGCCTGTTGTCAAGTAACAGCCAGAGATCACAACAAAGCCCTCAATGCATTTTAGGCATGTGAGAAACCTTTACCAGTTCTCCCGTATTCCATTTGGCGTGACTAATGGTGTAAGGTGTTTTCGAAGAGTTATCGACCAAATCATCAGAGCGGAAGCTCTCTCAGCTACCTTTGCCCATTCGAATAGTACTGTTTGTGGCGAGGGTAAACAGCAACATGAGGGAAACCTGGAACGATTCTATGAAACCGCTAATGAGTACGGATTAACATTCAACAACAATAAGAGCGTAATCGCTGTCAAACAGGCCAGAATCATAGGGTACGACGTTTCTCATAAGCTGATAATACTAAACCTCTGAGAACTTTCAACCGCTATTGAACTCGTCAGTTTCACGAAACTTGAAATCCCAACAGCCAGTCGTTGGGTTTTTATACTATTTCCAATGAGTACTAAAATTTGCAGTCGAAATCCAGCCCCTGGTAAAAAAAATAAAGCATCTCCTACATAATGACGTATGGGTCTTATGAATTTGATCGTTCCGTGATGACAACTGTTGACCCAGAAGCGTCTGTCGTAGTAGAAACAGACACTTCAGACTTTGCCATCGCTGCCACATTAACATAAAATGGCAGGCCGACTGCCTTCTTGTCCAGAACGTTATCATCCATTGGGCGACATCATTCGTCAGTGGAAAAAGAAGCTTATGCGCCGTCGAAATCAGAAAACGGCCCTCTATTTGCTTGACATGCATTTTTAGCTAGTCACAGAACAAAGATCAGTTGCTTTTATATACAACATTAATCGCCAAATAAAAATTTTGAAAAATGACGCGATCCAGCGTTAGCGCATCCAGCTATCGTGCTACAGTTTCGACGTAATCTACCGCTGCAATAGGGACAATAAAGTTGCTGATACATTATCTCGTGCGTACACTGCGTCGTCGCTGTGTAGCGTTAATTCGAAAGATCTACACGATTCTCTGTGCCACTTCGGAGTTGTTCGACTTGGTCATTTTGTGCGCTCCAGGAATCTGCTGTCCTCAGTGAACGACGTGAAGAGGACCATATCAATATGTGCGGTTTGTGCCGAGTCGAAACCGAGGTTTTGCTAAATGTCGACCGGGAATCTGATCAAAGCAACCTGTCTGTCCGAACGACTGAATGTTGACTTCAGAGGGTCTTCACCTTCGATCTCCCAACGTAAATAGTTATGATAATTGATGAATACTGATGAGTAGTCGGGATTTGGTTAATTTCAAGTTGAACATCACCCACAATTGATCGCAGCTGTCGCATTCCCATAGACTTCCAGTCGGCCCCTTTCGAAAAGAAGCACTAGACTCGAGTTTCGCTCTCATTAGAGCTCGTCAGTAGTGCATATCCTTGCCACTGCCGGGACTAGAACTCCGGCCACGCTTTCATGAGGCAACCGTGTTTACCACTGCGCCATTGACCTCACATTAGGCACGACCGAATTATCATGTGAACGCTCAACCACTTTCGCTTGTGAGTAATGATCAGGTTGCCCGATCGTCTCGAGAGGAGACACAGTTACTGTCTGTTAACTCCAATCGATAACCCCGCGATTAGGACTTCCTAGACAGGTCGAAATCTCCGATCTCATTAAACCTGCTAGGCGATATTTTAGATTACTGGTGAGTAGTCGAGGATTTGGTTAATTTCAAGTTGAACATCACCCACAATTGATCGCAGCTGTCGCATTCCCATAGACTTCCAGTTAGCCCCTTTGGCTCTGGGGTGAAAATCGAGTCTAGTGCTTCTTTTCGAAAGGGGCCGACTGGAAGTCTATGGGAATGCGACAGCTGCGATCAATTGTGGGTGATGTTCAACTTGAAATTGATGAATACTCAGGACTTCCATTCGCGCTTGCATGCCGGGATACGACAGCATCAACTGTCATCGATCGTTTCTGCCAGTTGCTCAGTGTTTCACTTGCCATCTTATATCCATTCAGACAGCAGACAATCTTTCCCGTCCGAGGGATTAGAGCACTTCCTACACAATAAAGGAATGATGATCAACAGGACGACGGCATATAATCGTCAATCAAACGGCCAAGTAGAACGTTTTAAGGGTATTCTTTGATGGTCTATGACGCTTGCTACCAAATCCAGGTCCCCTCCAATCAGTGAGAGGGAGGTTGTTCTACCTGACGACTTTCACTTCATCTGTTCTCTTTTGTGCACTACTAAAAACACTACTCCATATAAACGGTTGTCCCAGTGTAATCGAAAATCGATTTCTGGTGCCTCCTTGCCAAGTTGGTCAACTGTTCCTGGGTCCGCTTTCATGCGACGTAACGTTCGTTCATATAACTACGAACCACTAGTTGATGAAGTCGAGTTCATTGAATGAAATCCCAAATATGCTCGCATGAGAGCTCCAGATGGTCGACAGGAAACAGTCTCCATCCAACAACTTACTTCAAAGTGGTAAACAGTGCGTTTATTCGTTAACGTGCCAACCTCCGATGCATAAACTAAATGCAGTCCGAATGTTCAGTCGTCTGCAGACTACGTGACAATCAATCTCATGATTGTGGAAACTAATTCAACTTCTGCAGACGAATACCTAATATACAACAGTGTATCTTCCCATCTTACTCAAATACGGACAGGAACAGCATGAGGCCAGGAGAGGATTTCATAAAAATGCATTCAACGCGACAAGAAACGAAATTCAGACTCGAGGCTTCCGTTAAATAGAAACCGGCTAACTCACGCGTGAGTAGAAGTTCGCAAACAAGACCAGAAAGATTAGCGCGTACGACAAAATCCAGTAATTAAACAGTTTCGGATAGTTACAATCGCGCAGAGACAACGTATAGACCGAATGAAGAATGGTTACCACGAACTGTATTATCTGGGCGGTCGTGAGATATCTGTGGGAGGAAACAACAGATTCAAGAAGACAGAGTGTAGAGACATAACTGAGAGAGAAGGAAATGGACAATAACGAAAGTTTAAACCAGGATCAGTGAAACTCTGAGGATGTGTGAATGAATATCATGTGTGCGACCATATTGGCAACAGTTTTGTCAATAGGACGGAATAGCGCCTGAAGGACAGCTACACAACACGACGAAGAGAGTCAGAAACAACTTGACTAAAATGGCAAGTCAACGGATATCCTACAGGCACATAGTTGCACAAGCGTAAACAGTACATAGCTCAAAGAGGAGAGAATCACATAACACAGAACATTGAAAATCGCTGGGTGTCGAATTGAGACTAGATGTCTGAAATGAGACCAGAACACAGGCCAAATAAACGAGCAACCTGACTTGTCTTCGGACATGAAACCAAAATACATTCGCGAAAGTTATTTGTTGACCAAATATATCACATCGTTCAACTTCTGGTGGTTCAGTGTTTCGATCCGTCGTTATCGTTGCCGCTTTTGTCTAGGTTAAGGACGACCTGATGGTGTCCAGTCAACATGTGGTGGAGCAGCAAACACCTTGTGCTGTAAAAACTGCAACGTTAAATCACTTTTATCTCAAGTATGGTAAGATCGATGCAAGCCATCGAGTCCCACAGTGGTCTACGTCTAAATCTTCCCATTGGATGATTCGATAACTAAGTAAGCACGACTTAGCAGCGCACGGCCCATACGGAATGTCACAAATCACAATTTGAATGGCTATGCACTCAAAGACACGTAAGAAAACGCACAATACTACCGACAAATGAATGAAATAACAGCACTTTCAGGTCAACACGCATGTTGCGACCTTCTTTTCACCCTAGACACCCCAACGGTTTGTGTAACATTTGCTGCGTGTCTTTGATGGCTGATTCAATCGAGTATTGAGTAAACAAAGCTGACGAACAACAGGTACACAAGCAGGCCGTGATCATATGCATAAACATTGTCTATCGCCTGTTACGCTGAGCCCATTTTGCTGTGGTTGTAGACGACTGGATTAGAATCTAAGGCGGAGAAACAATGTCTTCATATGAGGAAATGAAGACAGCCATTTGTAACCCAGCTACTGTAATTCGGATTCGTTTCCGGGATGGAGCCGGCATGTACCATAGTGTCGGCTGGTGAAGGCGATAGGGGAGATGGCGCCTAATAATCTTCGGTGGATCGAATGGTACTGTTGGTTGCGAAATATGTGCAGTCAAACAAACGGCTGTCAGGCTGCAAAATGCGGGCATTTGGTGTTGAATGGTTCAGTTTAGATGCAGGGACCTATATATTAATTTCTAATTCTTCCTATTCTTTTACTAAGGATTGCTCCTCCCTCTCCTGTGGTCGTGCGACAGTTAAACATTAGTGTTAACCGTTGGCATGTTAATACCGATGACGAATACTGGGATTACATGACCCACCACGCTGAGCACCTTGTGTCATTTTAGTCTATCTTGGAAAATTAGTAAGAGGCAAAGACAATAACCTAACCAATTGGTTTGCACCTATTTATCACATGACTGAAACAAGTGTGACTGTTTACCTTTCGTAAAGTTAGGGATATCGCACCCTTTCTAACAGCTGTTAGTAAACCTACATAACACATGAAGCCCCCACCAGGATATTGGTTGGCCCGTACAGTATTCGTGCGCCACAATCCGGCGAGGCGCCCGCAAACAGCGTTCGTCTTCATAAAGAGTCGGCAAATTTTGTTCATTCGTACCATTTCAAATCTCGTTCGAGGCGCTAAGTTTTCATCATATTTTTGGCCCGCGAATGAATATTACTACAATTTTGCGTAACAGAGAGTAGTGGAATTCAACATACCAATTCAATTAAATTCATTGTGAAAAAACTTAGATTTCCCTAGGAAAATGCCAACTGTTTGACACTTCTCCCTCTCCTTTTATCAATATGTTCGCAAGGAAAGAATGTATTACCTTAGGGCTGAACATTTACTATATCTAGCGCTTCTTACCTGGCCCGATTATCAGCTTATGAGGACCAGATAGGATAACATTGACCGGTAACCTCATTTTGAAAATGCATTCGCTCTGTAACTTGCATCTTCTTGTATAGCTTACTCAGTCCCACCATTTATCGAGGTAATCTTGATTCTTGAAGTCTCACAAGTTAGCTAACGCAAAATGAATATTTTCAGACCTGATTGACTTGAGATAAGGAAGTGCATATTCAAAGATATAAAGGATTTAATGCATGGCGCGACAGGACGTGACCACATACCAGACAGCACGAACCAGCTCCCTTGATCAGCAGGCTATGGCTAAGGACTGGTCGAACTGATTAAACCGACAAACGTTTCTTAAGAATTGATGCGTCATCCCAAGGTTGTCATTAGAGGTGATGTGTGTTACGCGTAATAAGCCAGTCTTTCATGCATAAAAACTTTGGGCGTTGAATTCCCGCCTGCAACGGTTTTGACCAATGACAAACAATCCTGTCTTAATTTTGTCAGAAGGTAGCGTTTTTCATGTGTTATCACTCTTTCTAGCTACTACACATCAATTCTGACAAGTAGTCATGCTTCATCGTTTTGGTCAGTGGACCCATACAGAACGAGAACGCGCGTTGCGTTCGCGTTGTTACGGGCGAAATGGCCAAAGAGCGTGTACTAAGTATAACACGTTGGTGCCTTTGTATACAATGTGGACACATGTCAATCGGATTTCGCGCTCGACAAACCTGTTCAACTTGGCGTAATGGTGACAAAAACTACGTGAACAGCACCAGCTAAACAATGCTGGAAATTCAGACGTACAATTGAGAAAAAAACTGCCACCAGTTAGTCCAATGAGACTAATGAACAACTTACTTTTTCCACCAAATGTAACGTCGGAACTTGGGACCGGCGGCAGCCAAACCGTAATAAGTATACATCAACAGATGAATGAAGCAGTTCAACATCGCGTGGAAAGTACTGATCCCTCCTGAGCAGAAAAAAAGCAATAGTTTCGCCATGAAAAATGAGTAAAGTCGAACAGCCTGGATTGTAAGAATTACGTAAAGCATGCAATGGTGAGTTCGAGCCCCGTGAGAAACGGTAGGTAAAAAAGAAATGGAATTTTGAATGCCACGGTAATTTGAATGCGTGATATGACCAGTCCTCATCTACATCATTTCCAGCTTTGAGCCATACATATGGGTGCGCGGCTCGGACCGTGAACGCTAACAACTCACAAGAATGTACTCGAACCCATAACGCGAGTTGAAGTCCCATCGAAATAACTGCGTATTGGGAATAACGAAAAATGACCAAAACACTGGAAAAAAAAGTCTCCAGATAGGCGAATTATCCTGGGAACCCTCTGTGTTTAGAGAAACCGACGGTTTTGATGTCGCATGAACATGTGCAGTCCGTGCTGCTTCAAATTTCAGTAATGGCTTGAGATATCAAAGTCGTGACTTCGGAGGTGCGTCCGTCGAATCCCGTTTACCCCGGTCCTAATATCTTCGCTTTCAGGACAGTAATCGCACGAAGAAATTAATGTAACGGTTGAAGAGCAGTTGACGATGTGGACAGCGTGTGTCGCCGATTGTTGATACAGGTTCAATCTGAGGAAGTCCAAAAGTACTGAGCAAGATCTCCATCTGCAGTTCAGTTTCTCACAAGGATGGTTCGAATACACTATTGAGTCAGAACCGATAAGTATGGTGATCCAAACGTTCACTTCAACTTGGACTTCAAAAATGGCATTTTTCAGCTGACTGTGGATGTGACCCAAGGAATTTGCGACATCACTATTCCGATATTCGCTGGCTGAGTTTGTTTGATTGTCGGTGAGAGATTGAAGTTTAGTTCCGTACTGATGCTGGAATTCGTTTTCCATTATTGTATCGTTGGCTCCTGGAACAGTGATTTTCGGACGGATGGAGTTTAGCTGCAAGCACGGCTTCTACCTCATGACGGTCTCTGTTGGGGATCATTCACCAGGTTCATACTAATTCGGCATTGCTCGACTGTGCATCTGAAGTGATTCAGGCATTTCCTGAGCACTGTGAAGGACAAGTTAAAATGGGTTCATAAGGCGCTCGGTTTGGCCGTTGGGCTGAAGGTGATAAAAAGACTGGTTGATGTCCTATTGACAGAATTCTGCAAACACGGATGAAGCGGACCATTACTAGTTCTGGGGCATCTAAGCATCCGAATGAATGGACGATGTTCGAAACTACTGATCCTGTGGTAGAGAACGGAATTAAGACGGCTCCGAGCCATTTGGAGCAGGCATCTACGGTAATCCAGAGGTACTGACAGTGAAGTTAATGAAACCAAGGTGTACGCCTGATTAAGGAGCTGTTGGAATTGGTTCATGCCGGAGTAGACCTTTGGTAGCGTTCTGGACGCCGAATCGCAACCATGACAGGACCGAACCTTTAGATCAAATTGTTCGTACACGTCGGACCAGTAGACACGGCTGCAAGTCAATACCTTCACTTATATGACGACCGTATGGCCAACTGTGAAGCTTGCTGGATGACGATTCGTTCATCAGTGAGAGTTGAAAATGTGGGACGTCGTCAGAAGAACTGCGATGGGCTGCTTGATAATCTCGGAAAACGATTTCAGTTGTATGAGATCACCGACTGAAACCTGTGGTCTCGGTGCGTTTCTTCGGTGACCAACTCAACGATGACCTGGAAAATTGAGTGGCGTTTTCGCTTATCGTTGAGGATAGTTCGCTGCTTGTGCCAGGATATCTTTCTTTGTTCCAGAGGCGGCGAACAGCCAATTATCAGTCAGAAGGACGAAGTGACAGCGGAACATACTGTGAAGAAGACCCACAGCTAAAATGATAGCAAAAGTGTTTATCTTGCTCTGGTTGGAACTCTACTCTGTTGACGATAGAGAGCGGTCAAAATGGTTAACCGACTTGTGGGAACCATCAGAGTAGAGAGTTAAGCTAGAGGTCACAATTTTATCGCCTGAAGCATCCGCCGCGACTACGATGTGCATACCGGGAGCGAAATGTTGTTGAAGTTGAGTAGCGAATTCACTTTTTCTGATGGGTCCTGGTATTGGGCGGGCCCGTTCCAATGGATGTCCCTCACCAGCAAGGTGTATAGATACGGTGCATTGCAGACAAAAAAAGTGCTGTAATGGTTGATCAGACAGGAGAATGAGCGCAATCTACACGTCGCATGACAGTGAAATGTCGACAACAGTCCAGATGTAGTTCAGATCGGAGCATAAACAATAAATGGCATTGTACCCGAGGGTCATCATCATCATCATCATCATAGACAGCAATACATCAGTGGTTCACACTGATGCTTAACTGCCACACAACCATGAAGAAAAAAAACCCTGTATAGGAAGAGAGAAAAAAAGAAGGGGGACGGGAAGGGACCTAACTACTAAAAATAGCTACGTCTATATTCAAACATACAACATCAAGGTGCCTACACCTTGCAAACAAACAACCGAGCTGTAAGTGAAAGTAAGGCGTCATCAGCAAGACAGCTTCCTTACGGCTTTCACTGCCCCGCATCATTAAGTGCACTCACTTCACAGACAACTCGGCCAAACAACGACAACATTCACGCCACTGAGCTCGATTAGCCGCCATCTCACCTAACGTCTCAAGCCACCGACTCTGAGTCGCGAGGGCCCCAGCCCGGGAGACGAACCCGATCTACAGTGACCAACCCCTTCGTGAACGATTTCATTTGTCTACGCCAGGTCATCATCTGTCCACCTCGCACCTTGCGCCAGTCGGCCGCAGCGTCGGCCAATCAAGAATAGCTATATAATGTTATGTTAGGTGGACGGAACGCGCAGTTAACCGAAAGAAGTGTCACAATGGTCGTTATCAACAAAACCAGTGATTAGTACTAGGACCAGACGGCCACGCAACTAGGAGTCCAAAAATGAATCTAAACGCAAACAACCAATACTGAATAATCCACACTAACAAGCAATTAACCAAGTTGTGAGTGAGAGTGAGACGGCATCCACAAGAGGCTTTTATTTCACAGACAACGGTCAAGCCACGACAAAATTCACATTGCTGGCATATTCTCTGACAAATCCAGCCAGAGATTGCCGACAATGTGATCCACCTATAATCGGAAGGACCTCTACCATTGTGATCATAAACATGACGCCTAGTTTGTAATTTGTTCTTGCCTGCCCGATGAAAAGTTGGCAAACTGATTTGGTGTCTTCATTCGCAAAGCAAATGGGTTGCATTCTGATTAGCAAGAAACACACATTGTGTGACAACTGTCTTAATCTGAAACTATCACTACAGAAAAAATCACAAAACATCGCCACATCCTCTAAAGAGTCGTTTTTTATATTCACAAATGTAGGAATCCGTTCACAATCCCATACTTTGCACAATTACACACAATACTCGGACTTCAAACGCACAGCTGAGTAGTTGCTCAGAAGAAATGCACTGAAATGCCTATGCAACATACACTGTAGGACCTAAAGGTGATTGGCAAGCCAATAAGTGCTGACAGAGAATGATAGGCAACCAAGGGAGGAATTTGGCGTGAAACAGTGGTTGTACAAAATCGTTAGCATTCGATCTGAATGCAACTAAAGATGACAGTCTGAATGAGGCATGTGGATGGAATGAACGGAACAGTGCACCAAGTACGTTCACATGTAATCACACAAATACACACCTCCACAACTTCACCCGACTGAAAGCATGCTTTTGGAAATAGACATCGTTCGTGCGTGCCAGCCAAGTTGTCAGTCCAAAAATGTTGACACGAAGTGTCCTATTGACATCCAAACCGAACGATAATCGCACAGACCACTACGTTAAGCAGACTGTGTTTATGTTGATTCTGCTATAACGCTCGCCGTGAAATCAAACACGTGTGTGAAATTGGTCCTCAAATTACACACTATAAAGTGTTGTTGCTGTCGTATACTTAACATCCAGTCTCAAGAGTCAGACGGATTCATCCGGGTTAGTACGAATATGTGATGTCGCCGTCATTACCAATAACAGCTATTTAGAATAGTACATCAAATAGTCACGCTAGGTAGGTTGAACGATTCAGTGACGCAACCTATCACAGCAAAATCCTAGAAAGTGAGAAATGGTGAACTACTGATGAGTAGTATGGAAGTTACGTTGATATGAGCTGAACAGCATTGACAAATGATTGCGGCTCTCGCATTCGCACAGACTTTCGGCCAGTTCATAGGAAAAACAGGCATTATGCTGGAAGTTCCGCTGTTGTTCGAACCCATCGGCATTGCTTGTTCTTGATATGGCTGGGATCGGAACTCCAGCCACATTTCCATGAAGCAAGTGAAATGACCACTGTACCACTGGCCTCACATTAGGCACAGCTGGATTATCACACACAAACGCTCAGCCACATTCAATTCTGAGTAACACTCAGAGTCATCGATCACCCCGAGAGGAGGCACAGTAGCTGTCCTGCTAACTCCGATCCATGAACCCCGCAAACAAGGACTTCTCTTCAAGATCAAAAAAATCCTTAAACTGGTTGGGCAGTGGTTTGAATACCGATAATTAGTAGGGACCTTCAGTTGGTACCAGTTGAGCAGTACTTACAGTATGACGATCAGATAGCTAAATGAAACGGTTTAATCAATCTCTAGATTGAGGCAAGTAGTTTAATTTTACCAAAATAGCGAACAGATACGCCTTGTTACAAGTTAATCGGCTGAGAGAATATACCGTTGTCAAACGAAGGCAGACAAGATGAACCAAAAACTCGAGTCAAGAAGAAATCACATAGAATCCGGGTTTCTCAACAAATACTTCGGCTGTCCATGCAAAATGAATTAAAACTATTCGGTACCCGGCGCCATCTATGTTATTCCAGTTGGTGATAATAAAATGACCAAGCGGATGTCACTGTACCGAAACATTCCGATAGGTACGTGCTGAATGCTAAACGTGGAAGACGGATACTGGACTTACCAGTCGATGTACCATGACATACAAATCCGCACCGTATGTTCGACAGTTACTTTGAGGTGCTGTGACCGTGCTGGCCGGGGATATGAGTACACACGCGTCGTAAACAGACTGACAGAAGAGTGCACGTCAAACACAATGCGCCTGTAGTACATTGGCACACGAGCCTGATAATACGCTCTTTCCTTCGTCGACCACGTTGTCCAGCTGATTTCGTAGAGTGAAACAACTACCGAATGAATATGCGTTGCGACGGACGTTACGTTCGGACGTTTATATCAACCGATGGAAGCAAGTTCCGCCTGATGTAACGTTACTCCATTTTTGCGACCCATCGCTGTCCTATGAAATTTTTGCGACCAAATACATCCCTTTAACTGTTTATATGACGATGTCCTAAGAAAAAATTGTTTCATTGAAGTGGTAATCGTGTTGTATACATATATAGTGAAAACCGCTTTGTCGGACAGTTGGTTAGTCTGTTTAGCCGTCCGCTATGGGTGTGCAACGGGGAACGTCCTCGATTTCCCTAAGCTAGATGGCGCTAGATAACCGGACCACGAAACATTGCTTAATCAGACCCAAAGCTGTCAGACTTAACAAAGCCAATCACATGTTTCAATCAAGCATGGCACTACAGAATGCCACTTTCCACTTTTTGTTCATAAAGCTAGAGTCCTACAATTAGAACACACCACGCATATGCTTTATGAACACATACAGTAATAGCCCAGTACAAAAAATAACATGTATCGATGTGTTTCGATTGAAATTGGCAGTCAACATATCAAGCCCATAAAATTGGCTGATCCAGAGCGTTGGGCCGCGACCGCGCCCGGAGACGGGTATGTGCGTAGGTGAACTACACCACAGATGTCTGCCCTCTACACACGGACTGATTTGTGGCAATGCGAACGATATCATCCCGTATAAAACCGCGCCAACTAAAGGACCTCACCATCCAGTCCATTCTTACGATTCGAGTGTCACCAAAATACGCTTACGAATGTCGGAAGGTTGACAAGTTCACCTAGAATGTGATCGGACGCGAAAAGCTTCTATTCCGTTATTCCCAGAAGGTGCCTGGCTCATCTATTAGCGGTTATTTCAAATTGTCTACTTTCGCGGGGGTGCCAAGAGCTATCACGTCTCCTTAAACGTGCAATCCACAAAGGTACCGACAACCCACATATTTTAAAAATCTAACTTTGACTTTTTCCTACACGCCACATGTCAACAGCCTGCCCAAATTGATTCAGTTCGGCCGAACTCAACACTAGGGAATGTTAGGAGTGCATTGCAACGCAGACATCTTGATTTTGAACATGAATTGCTTAGGCTTCACGGAGTATGACCGCGCGTGGGATAAGTCCCTTTTCAGAGTGTATTAGGCGTCGACTATGTCACAGTAGTCGAACCTTGTGGACAGTCTGGGCAATCGAAAATTTACATTAACGGTTCCCAAATTCTTAACTCACCGTCCCCATAACTTCCTAAGCGCGATGTTATTGCCTCTTTACTTCGCATGCATGACGCGAGCATTAAGAACGGAACGGCGACCACTGAACGGTATTTGATATAATCTCACATAAGGTTGTATACATGCAAGAAGGTCAATGCGTTGGCAAAACAAGCTGCAACGTCTGGCTGAAAGTCACTCAGAAGAAATCTTAGGTCCATATTTTTCAAAGTTTGAAGAGTCCCTCTGTTCTAGGCGCACATCAAATTTTCCACTATCGCTCCACAGGCCTCCAGGTCACCAATTTTAGGAAACGCCGATTTACACTCTATCCGTTTCCTGTTTAGTATGCGTATACTTTCTAGTTACCATCTCACATGCAACTGAAGTGACCCTCGTATTGATAGGACTGACCGATTCATGCGTTCTGCAATGAGAAAGCACATCCTGAAATATATCGGAAGCTTAACATGCGGCACGATAAAACGCGACTCCCTTGACCGCCCAAACCGGCTTCCGCAATCTCAACACATCCACTTCGGATCGGTCACGTGACCTTTCTAACAAACGCTATCTATGTGCTGAGTTGTCACGTACATCATTCTGAAGTTGCTTGAGGCATTGCACGCCATGCGCTATCGGCTAGTTCTGTGTGCACAGATGCCACTGATCTTGAAACTCAGTTATTACTAATAAGTAGTTTGGCAGATTTTATGATTATAGATGAGACCCAATTGTGAAAAGTCAGGGCTTCGGCTGGATTCGAACCAGCGACAGAAACACCATGCCTCAACGCGGCAAGCGCTCTACCAGCTGAGCTACGAAGCCACGCCAGAAGCTCGGAAATTTCACATTTGGACTCGGTTACCACTACTTATTAGTAATACAATTTCAATGCTCAACAGTGGCGTTGGTGGATTCCAGCGTGAACTGTTCGAGAAATCCTGCCAGGGCAGTCGGTCCACTGGATCATTTGGTGGATTCCATATGAGATAGTGGGGCGGGTGGGTAACCGAGTCCAAATGTGAAATTTCCGAGCTTCTGGCGTGGCTTCGTAGCTCAGCTGGTAGAGCGCTTGCCGCGTTCAGGCATGGTGTTTCTGTCGCTGGTTCGAATCCAGCCGAAGCCCTGACTTTTCACAATTGGGTCTCATCTACTATCAGTTATGCTTCCGGCTAATGACAAAATTGGGTGAGGAGGTGAATTTATACGCTTTCATTTAGCTTTGTTTTCTCAACAGCTCATTGCTGTGTCGTGTCGTAACAGACGATAGCAAACGAAATTAAAAGCGGATGAACACATACCCCTCACATACATCACAGTGAGATTATAATATTTATCAACGTAACGAATCAAAATCTGTAGGCCAGTGATGAGTGGAGGTGGTGTTAAAACGATCTTCGAAAGAACGGGATGCGCCTTAGCAAGAAGACCAGTGACGGATGACTAATGGATTTGGAATGTATTTTTACCGACAGGCGTGAGCCCACTGGTTATTTTGGGGGGTAAACAAAATGAAAAGGATGTTTTTATAGCTATTTGCGACTTTATCAGAAGGAGTGGACGTAATAGCCCCGGATGACATCTTAATACGCATGTACGATGTCAAAAGAATGTGGTTTTTATTCGCGAAAAACATCAATTTACACTTTAAAGATGCAAAGTGCATATTACACAGATCAGCCATATCATTTAATTGATTCGGCAAGGCTTGCATGTTTTCTGCAACAGTAAACAAACCAGTCGTCGTCCGCTTATCGAACGCTAGTCAGCTTACTACTCGGTAGAAGCTTCACCCCGAGGTCCTGGGAACTTCCTCCCAGAATATCGTCTATTACAACAAATTCGGCAAACTGCCAGTTCATTGGAGATGGAGACAATCTCGGACAGACAGCCTGTCGAGCAACTGAATTAAAGGCTGTTCTAAGTACAAAAATGTCACAACCGTTGTCTCAAAAATGGAATGCCGATGTTCTAGCGCCGATCGCAAGATGAAAATGTGACAGATACAATCCAAATGAGGCCGGAAACCTGCCTGTTATTCTCTTGTTCGGTTCTATGTTTCAGAGGCCTCCGCAGTATGACACGTGAGTAACTTGGATGGGATTGAAACAAAGCTGATACCTTTGTGATATTCTGGCATCTCCTTTGAAGACGGGAATGATTGTTGATAAGCACTAGTCATGAAGCACTTCTTCGTCCTCTCGTATGGAACAAAGGAATGCGATCAGCTCGCTAAACAATTTTTTGCCAACATGTTTGAAAAGTGCTGAAGACAGGAGATGCGGACTTGGCGCTTTGTTACGTTTCAGTACTTCGAGTTTTAAAACCGATTCGGTTTCCGACGGGGGATCGACTAGAACGTCATGACTAACCACACAATCTCCATTATCCACAGTTTTAATGGACTGAATAAGACCAGTTGCAGTGTACCTCGAAGTGTCCAGTTTATTTGTTAGGTCGCCACGACAGGCTGTAAATTCATGAAATATTTTTTTCATACTTAATCTCATTAACAACCAGTTGGTGGTCAGTGCAACCATGGATTAGAGAAAACAACACCTGACTATTACCCGATAAAAATTGCTCGGAGAAGCGAGTCTCACGGAGCTTAAACAGACTATTCGTAAGTTTGCGTTTCAGTCCATGGCGCTCTTTGCAGTACTGGGAGTCAGGGAGGGTCAGTCGACGTTTGTTCGCAGGTTCTACTGGATCAACATAAATTCGCTTCTGTCGTATCTGCAGTGCCCCTTAGAAGTAGATCTCTTCAAAAGTGGCTGCAATGGCTATTCAGATTTTTGTCCAGTGCTCGCTTGCGTCACTCCACTATATCGACCCGGGTAGGCTAACTGAAAGTACTGTTTGATAGACGTTTCGAGTGCCCCCACCGTTCAACTTTCAGCTGAGTACATTATTCTTACATTTAACAAGAAGGCGTCATGAGAAAATAAACAACTAAAAATGATGCAGTAGTTCATGACGCACGACGTGCAAAATAACACTCACCTGGAACGTATTTTACACCGAACCACCACGAAACGGGCATGATGGCATGATGAAATACGTGAAGAAAGCTCACTTGGTCGAACTTTCGGCGAGCAATGAAAAACGCTGTATCAAGCAATTCAATCAACTTGCTGATGAAGAAGAACCAGCAAACGCGAGCCATCCGATATGCCTTCGGTTTCCGCGATCGGTCCACAGGCTGACAACCCAGGGTGTATCCACCGCCAAACCAGCCGGCTACACAAAATTCATACCATAACCAACCGGAAAAGAGAACCATGCAAAAGTTGTAGACCAGCATTAGCGGTTGAAGACTGAAGCCAGTGGTTCGACGCGCCATTACTTTTCGACCCCACCAAACAACGACCAGCAAGTACGCCAACACTATGAGAAACGTAGGAGCTGGACTATCCATCAAGCCCCAATTTTCCACGCGTGGATCACCCTCGGGAAGCAAATCCACTATTTGCATGATTCTCTATTTGTATTTCGGCTAAAATAAACAAATTATAAGGCCAGATATATTTCGTTATGAAATATATTAACGAAGCTGTGATAAGGATAGTAAATTGTCATGTTGGATTTTTAAAAAATATCACCACTAACATCTATAGCAAATGTGAGAAACAATGAAAGTAGGCCGAAGAAACATATATGTCCTCACAGGTAATGACATACAACTACGGTCCTGCTTTCAGGACTACCCTTTAACAATGGAAACGCAATATACTGGCTGATAAGGGGGTTGTAATGTTGCGTACATTAAGTACCAAAACAATTCGTAGTGCAATGGTAATATACAACTAGTGCGCTGGTTCAATTCGCTATGCTGACCGAGACTGATGGGGAACCAATAAATGGAAAGCATTCTTTCATGCTTCCTGAGGCTCATCCTCAAACCGACACTCACAATCGGCTTCTTCCTTGTTTGGGCTCATCAAGTAGAGTCTGAATGGGAGACCGAACCACCAACCCTTCATGACACGGTCCAAGGCTAACAGTTCTGTGTTTATAACGGCGTATGCCACGTTGCTGGGCGATTAAGCAGAGGCACTGGAATATACAACGGAACTAGTTTTAAGGGAGAAACGCTGCTGGCATGACATAACGAATTGCCGTTGTTGGACAACTCAGATTAGAACGGATCGATTGACTGATGATTAACCCGTCGGAATACCAGATCTGCAGAGCACAGTGACAAATGCTTTTCTTGCTGTAGACTGTCTTATCTGCTTTCGATTGATACTATAGGGCCAGCTGGTTACAATATACGCAACAGATTAGCTAACAACCATTTCTCATAATACCAGAAACGTCATAACAGTATACAGTAGGAATGGCAAAAAAAGCTTGTTCAATGAATAGATACTTCAAGGATCCTGTGGCTAATCGTAAAACCCCATATAACCGTGCATAGATAAACACAGTAAGAAAGGTGATATGGATACGACACACCGCTCAACACCCGCGGAGATCCCAGGAAGAATAACGATGGAAATGTTTGAGCACTATGGTGACTATAATTTTAGCTCACCACCTTAAAAAAACAGACGCTTAAGGGTTACTATAAGTTGGTTGGAGAGCCTGGTTCATCAAGCAGTGAAAGTGATTATGATTACCGGTAACCAAAAAGAACTTGTGCGCCATCAGAACAACAAAACATCTGGGAGTCCAGATACTCTCGTTGAAGAAGATGGGCCTTTTCCCATGTGTCGGGACATGCGAAACACGATACTCTACCAAAAGGAAACTTAGTTGTTAGCTATAAGCCGCCAATCCCTGGTAATACTACCGGTTACCTGACTGTTTCCCCACCGAGGAAAAGGTAGTTTATGCCATAGATGACGTCCACATAAAACCAATTAACAAACACAGCCCGGAGTGCACTCATTCAGTTACTTGAGTAAGTAAATGAAACAGGTAGTCTTACTATAGTGTCGCAGCCTAGATTTTATCGGACACATCAATTCACAAGATGGAGAAATTAAACTTATCTGACAAATCGCACGAAAGACAAATTTCTATATTTGAACAACCGAGGGTCTTTTCATGTGTTTATCAATTTACACCAATAGGGTCACGGAAATAAAAACCCGACGATTGACAGAAACGCATCAACCGCGATAACCAAACGCACTGATAAATCGTGTCATCAATTCTCTCTCCAGATACATAAGGTAAAACAGTCAACAAAGAGACCCGTTTTAAGCCGGAAATAGATAACGTGCGGTCTGAAGAGGTGATCATCATCACCACAAGGGCCATGAGCCTAACCAGTAGGTACCACGGATCGCGCCGGTGCTCACCTCAACAATGGCGTGAAATACCTTAGAAGAGGAAATGTTACTGGAAAAGTCAGAAAATAATAGAAGACTAAGCGAAGGAAAGAGAAGTGGTATGAGTGCAGATACGTCAACGATTGCGGCACACTGACATTTCGGATAGCATTTTCAGTCAGCAATTTGCGTGATCCCGAGGAGCCTAGCCAGGCATACGACACATCCACCTTACTCAATAGAACGATCAAGGTTTTCACCTTTCGTGACCACAATGTTGCTGGAGCACCACGTGGTTTTACTCAACTGTTGGTGGTCTCAATATATAAGGTTAGGTATGGCAAACGCTCATCTGGCATCGCACGCTGTGTGGCGTGGTTAGTTGACCAATGGACTGCGCATCTCGAACAGCCCGAAATACGCGCCGGCGAACTGCTATAGTGCCCACACGAACATTCCAATTGATGTAGGTTAATTGGAGATAACGATGGTCAAATACAGCAAGTATGTTGACATCTTCGTCAAGATCAACGCACCCTCGACCGGATCGGAATCCTGCCTGTTCTTCACGTATCTGACTTTCTCTGGGTTTAGTGAGCCGACGTAAAATGAGGCCAGTGAGTAACTTGGACGCAACAGACACTAGACTGATGCCTCTGCGATTGTCACATAGACTTCGGGCCCCTTTTTGAAAACGGGAATTACTGTTGATAAGCACCAATCACGAGGTACCTCTTCAGTCTCCCAAATCGTCTAAAAGTTTCGTCAGTTCTGATACCAACCTCTTTTCATCACCCTTGAAAGGGAAAGGAAAGAGACCTGATTCAGCAGCTTTGTGACACTTCAATAACTTAAGGTGCAGGATCACTTCCGTTTCCGACAGAGCCACCTGAACTGTTCCTGAAAATGTTCAGCCCACCTGTCACAATGTTACTTTTTGCCACAGATTGGGCGTGGTTGGGACAGCTTGACTATTGACGCTGTCTCATCTACTAGTACGCGGGTTCGAGACTGGAGGCCCAAACCACCCAGGTCTGATCCGTTCGTTTTTTTAATACACGGCGGACATTTGTAGACGTAAAAGGTAATTACTGAAAACAGCATGCAATATCACCACCTCAAGGTTGAGTATCGTGGGGGGGG
>LOND01003346.1:5425-15944 GCA_014220965.1 Paragonimus kellicotti | reverse complement strand
GAGATGAGCAAAGCAGTTGCACATTACCCATTTGCAAAGAACCCACGCAAAACAGAGGAGAAAAGCTAGGTATAGCGCGTTGTAAAAAGCGCTCTAGTAGTATGCACGGGATGTTAACTATCATTATGGTTATCGGTGTGCCAATCATGTGCCTAAGATGTAAGTATGACACTAGCCTCATGAAGAGTTCTGATCCGGATTGTTAGTTTGAAAACGTTATGAAGGGGAAACCTTTTAAAAGATCCAAGAGTGGATCCTGCCTGGGCGCAGAGCACTATACCACGTGACTTTAGAAAAGAGCTGCTGGAAATCACACCTAGAGGAAAAGACTGTTTGATCATTTATCTTCGCAGTCTTTTCAAACGAACACTTGAAAGCAAGGGATCTCCCAGTACAAGAACAAATGGAGTTAGTACAAAATTAGGCACGCTTAGATTCCAGGGTTATGCAGGAATCAACACGAGCAATAGCAATGTAATACCGGTGGCAGTCACTGAACACATACATAGCAAGTCGACCGCGTTCTGTGCACAAGACGTGCAGCACATCACAAAAGTGAGCTGAACTATACCAGAATATACTGTATTTTGTTGCGCCTCGGTAAAACAACTGCAGCCGTATCTAAAGAACAATTCTAAAGACAATTCTAAATGACGCAGGCCAACTTCCAGTCTGTAAGCCTATAATTAACCCCATATATTGAAACGACAAACTGCGCCTATAGGCGTACTTATGCCTATATGTATACATACTACAACGACGCTGGCCATAGTTTCAAGGTCGTTGTGAAAGGTACGGCATCACTTATAAACTAATAAGATTGCAAACCAGTAAACTGGTTTGCAACGAGTGGGTATACCCACTACAACGGCCCTAATGTCATTCACACTGTTTGCTCTATGCACCGTGTTCTATTGTATCCAGTAAGGGTTCAGTCCCGTGATGTTTACCCCTAGCATAGATGTGCTTCTTTAATGACCGTGCTTACAGTCCGTGCTGTTGAGAAGCTGTAAAAGGACTACAAAGGACATATATATATATATACATGGTTCCTGAGCAGCCGCGTTAGGCGTTCCATGAATTCTATTGTGGAAAATGTAATTCAAGTTTATGTCGGTCACATGTGACGATATACAGTCACTACATATATATACATATATGTAATTCGCTGCAAGTAATATAACCCCACGGGAATAGTAAACGAACATGCGTCACAACAAAGCCATCTGAAAACAAAGTGGGTTATTACAGTGTTCATCCTGAGACACGTCTGTGACCCTACACCAGCGACTCCCACAAGTTCATCCGGCCAAACGACATCTGAAAAACGCGACCTTGAACAAAAATCGTACCAGACGAAAAATGAAAGTAGGTAGTGCATTTAAAATAGGTGATAAAAAACTTCAGATATCAGCGACTGATAAACTGAGGCAAGAGAACCATTTTAAATATACATCCAGTACAGTTGAGATCACGGGCTAGTAGCCGCCTGATGTCCAGTTTTTGCATCAGGGAGCTCCGAGGATCCCACTATTCTGTGACAAATACGGTAGAAAAATTCACCTTCAGTAGTGCTTTATATGTGCTTTATATGCTATGTAGAACACACCGTTCATCGTCTGATGGACAGCGATCTACCGGAAATTGCAATGCAATAGGGAATTACGAAAGCAGGTAGCATTGGTGTTCATTTCAGCGATCACGACACTAGCAACAGCGCAGTAATCTTATTTCGAGATACGCTGGTGGAATTGCAGCGATCGAAGCTCGCCATGCTTGTAATTTCTTCATGTATTTTCTTTTCCTGCCTTTATCCAGGGTTCGTTGCACAGGGAAAATATGGAAAAGCCCTAAACGAATAGATCGACTGCCCAGTGCTAAATACATCTGTTGAACTCCTCTCTATACACGTACCTTCTTTCGAACATTCTAATTCAGTTCACTCTTTCAGTATGGCATGTGATAGTAGTGGACAATCGGTAGGAACACGTTGTTCGTTGTTTTTGTGTCTTCCCTGCGTTCTGCGGTCGTGTTTTTGTGGCCAGAGTGATGTGTGACTGTTGTTTCTTGTGCTCGGAGTATGTGTGCATCTCCTCCTCAAAAGTTTGTCTCCACGTTTCAGCTTGTGATCAGTTAACTGTGGACTTATATCTGCATCATGCATTACAACATAACTAGAGTTGGCAATCTGGTTAATTGGTGGAGTTGGCAATGAATTGATGATGAACGTGCGAAACATAAATGGTAAATGAGTTTGTTAATTATGTAGTCGATAATCCATAAAATAGGCTATGACCTGTGAGATGAATGTGATTTGGTATAGACGTCAAAAAACAAAAAAAAAAAAAAAAAAAAACATTGATCCCACCGAAATTTGCTGGTGTATACCGTAAGCAAGTAGCCAAACACTTATGTTAGTTTCCATCTATTAATTTAACGTAAGTCATGGCGATCTGTTGCCGTTCAGTGCTCAGTTATCAAGTGGTGTTCAAAGGTGACCATCCAAAAACAGTCGACTTCTTAAAGCAAGAAACTGAACTGATTTTTTCAACACGAAAGGTTCCTCGTTAAGAACACACGTATCACGTCAATGTGGGACACAAAAATGTGGTTCCCTTACTTGTTTCAATTCTTCTTGATTCTGACTTTATATTTCTACGGCAGGATGGACAAAACTCACGTCAACAACCTCGATTTCTCCCGATTCGTACACAGTTAACTACCTAGTCGACAGGCCCATGACCGCAGAAACATAAGGCACTGTAGCAGCAAGCTGCTGTTGATTAGGCTGGTCTACCTTAATTAGCACTATAACGAAAACTGGTATCGGTACCTAACATCACATGCTTCTTACAATCAGTCACTAAAAAGTACACAGCTTACAGGATTATGTAGGAGCTCGAGGCTATTTGTACGGCAACAAAACGACCGCGTTTCTTTTGTGGTAACTTTTAGTTTCAGGACCTGAGATACGTTTCGGGTGCCGGATGCACACTGCGTTAAACGTGATGGCTATCAAGGGGTCTGTAGGTCACCCAATAATCCAATCTGAATCTCATCGACCAAAACTATTACTTAGTCATCGTCTTCTGTTATCCTAACAGCTTTACTGAAACATGCAAAGCCAAAGGCATTCGCTCTCGAACGAGCCGATACGGAAGGCCCAGAAAGCTCATTCGAATTACTACACGGAAAGATGGAAAGGCGAAAGGCTAAAAACGAGAACACCATGAAATTCCGAAAGTTCCCAAGTGACGCGTTGGCAATACGTCGGCAGTAACAACCCATAGATTTTGTTATAAAACCATGTAACCTAATGCACATACAAACCGAACCTAGATGAATAAAGTAAACAATGAGCTCACAATAGCAAGAAAATGCAATAAAGAAAGTTTCCTATGTGTACACGTTTTAACGTGATCGTTCATTGTAGAGAACATAAACCATCCTCATGCACTGGACCACTGACGCTTGCGTGCAACCGCACGCATTTGGTGACGCTGAACGGTATGCAACGACAGGGTTATTGAGTGAATATCTGGTAGTCACAGTCAGACAAATCCAGTCTTTGAAGATGCAGACTCAGATGACTGGGCTACGTAACGAGTGTCAAATAATCCTCCGGGCACATTTACTGAGGCTGCAGTTGAGTGGCACAAGCACCAGAGCAAAACCTTAACGAACTGGAGCAAATAAACGAAACTATTTACCAAAGCCTTGGCATGTGTTGGACGAAGTAGCCTCCGATTCACCCTCACGATTTACAAAGCCGATGGTTAGAGACGTCAGGAGGGATAGCGGCTGATACTGTTCAGCGGTGTGAATACTGCCACTGGTTGATACAGTTAGCAGTGAAATAAATGCAAGTAATGAGGCAGGAGAATGAAAGCCGTCGGAGGCTGTCATGCGGACACCACCTTACTCCCTCAGTGTTGAATATCTGCTTTTAGATGAGGGGGCTTTTAGCAATTAGGTTCCATCCTTTCTCTCCTTTTCGTTCCCACTGACTATATGGCAATTACGTATCAACATATTGCTGTCCAGGCTGATAATGACTGTTAGATCTGGCTTTTTCTCCTACTTAAGGTTGTATGACAGTTAACCATTGACACAGTACCGCTGATGACGATGTCTGCTCATTGCTGATGGGTCCCAGTATGTCGTTGTTCGGACATGAAGACTATTTAGTTGAGGAGATGAAAAAGCGACCGGTAATTTGGTCGAACCATCCCGTTAAAAAACTCACCAACGAAACTGGAAGAATAACAAATGGTGATCAACTGCATTCAAAAAATCAGCCACATCGATCATCCAGATCATTGGATAAGTTAAAAAGACAAGCAACATTAAAATGATCTCTGGTAAAGACATCAACATGTACGCCTTTTGAAAAAGAGTAAAATATACCGAGTATGAAGCACACCAAACAAGTACCAATTTCCTCCTACTATCTTAGGAGTAACCAACGACATATACCATATGTAACGACAGTAATAGTGTAACGAACTATATATATATATATATATATATATATATATATATATAAATATATATATATATAAACTTCATGCGCACGCATATACTCACACTCAACATATTGAAGTGGAACAAACCTAGACTCCAAAAGAGCTAGAAGACAGAAACAAAAGTAAAAACGGATAGAAAACCGGAGAAAACAGTAAAGGAACAAGGATTTGGACACAATCACATCATTCATTGAAACGTTCATATCACGAAGGCAGACTCCATGATAAACAACCCGATGACAATACATAATCAAGCCAACATGTTCATGAATGTGCTCAGCCACACCGAAGAGAGATGACGGCAAGCCGCAAATACGCAAATTATTTTTCACATGTGTAAAAATGCCCAGTTTATACCACCGTAACTTTGCAGTCGTGCAATTCTGGATCACATATAGGATAGACAGTTGTTTTCACAACCTAGATAGTATCAATCGAGGCAAGTGAGGTGCGAAGTCACGGTCGTATAATGGCAATCATTGTAGTCAACACCAATCTATATCGAAGATTTCTTATGTCGTTTAAGAACTGAAGAAACATCTGCTTCAACTGTAAGGTGGAAGGAAACGTTCGACGATCTGCACAAACGAATGTTAACTTCATCTAATCGGTTCAATTAGCCAACATTCCTGTCTTTTCACATACTATTTTCAAAGCTTCATAGGGAGTTTTATCGGGAAAGGAAAACTGTAAAGCATCATTAGTCATTCCAGATTTGTCACAATGTTACTTTTTGCCACAGATTGGGCGTGGTTGGGACAGCTTGACTATTGACGCTGTCTCATCTACTAGTACGCGGGTTCGAGACTGGAGGCCCAAACCACCCAGGTCTGATACGTTCGTTTTTTTAATACACGGCGGACATTTGTAGACGTAAAAGGTAATTACTGAAAACAGCATGCAATATCACCACCTCAAGGTTGAGTATCGGTGGGGGGGGGGCAAAACTACTGGTTTAACGGGGATTCATTCCAGTTAATGAAAATACAATGCTTTGAAACAAACCTTGAATTGGCAACTAAAGATCTCAGAGAGAAGGTTGTTCGAATGATTGGTGAAACCCGTGAGAGAATTTTCGTCTGAAAAAGGTACGAAGCCGTAACTTGTTAAGCTTCTTGTCATGACCTCACCGTCCACTATCGGCTACTTAAGTGCTGTACGAGTTCTATGCTTAAAAAATGTGTAGGAATTAAATCAGCATGGCGTCGTCGGAACTCAAGGAGATAGATAAAAATTCCGAAGCAAAAAGCAATGGTAGCATGACGCGGGCCAGTCATGATTTTGTTAGCCACTCTGGACACACTTAATACTGAGTACTTTTTTCAAGATAGTACACACATTCTGGCTGGCAGATTCAATGAGCAGTTTTACAGCGACCAAAAAGGTACAGTAAAACCATGTCTGCCATTAGAAGGAAAAGCTATTGTTATCACCTCAGAGTTTTAAATCGCTCTCTAATGACCCACTCGTAATGATAGGAAGGAAGGAACTAGACGTCGACCAGATGTTGAGATATACATTGCACCCTGCGTCACGGACAAACTTTCTGCGTCTCTCACGAGTGACACAGATACGGATTTGTCGCCGTTGACGGTAAAACTCCAATCAGCTGACCAGTACTTAAAATCCGTGACGCAAAGGAGGCAACAACATTCAAAATTCTTAACTCGTTAGTTCAAAAAGAAAGCTTTGCTGAAAATAAGATTGGAAAGGCCATTGGTATAAATCAAATGATAGAGGATTAAGTAAGCGGTCGCTGGTAATCCCGGTGGAAACTGAAGAGTGGAAAGGAAATATAACATCTGCTTTCTACTCTAAAAGTTGTGCTTTCAGAAACGACAGGAACGCGTATAGAATATTCCGCAGAGAGACATGAGCTTCGAATCCATGTGCGACTGGACTGCGAAAGTCAAAAGCCATCGCGAAACCAAAGACAGCGCCAGAAATGAAACCACTGGTTTTGGCCTCTGTTGGTCTATTCATGAAGATGAGCAAAACAGTTTGCACATTACCCATTTGCAAAGAACCCACGCAAAACAGAGGAGAAAAGCTAGGTATAGCGCGTTGTAAAAAGCGCTCTAGTAGTATGCACGGGATGTTAACTATCATTATGGTTATCGGTGTGCCAATCATGTGCCTAAGATGTAAGTATGACACTAGCCTCATGAAGAGTTCTGATCCGGATTGTTAGTTTGAAAACGTTATGAAGGGGAAACCTTTTAAAAGATCCAAGAGTGGATCCTGCCTGGGCGCAGAGCACTATACCACGTGACTTTAGAAAAGAGCTGCTGGAAATCACACCTAGAGGAAAAGACTGTTTGATCATTTATCTTCGCAGTCTTTTCAAACGAACACTTGAAAGCAAGGGATCTCCCAGTACAAGAACAAATGGAGTTAGTACAAAATTAGGCACGCTTAGATTCCAGGGTTATGCAGGAATCAACACGAGCAATAGCAATGTAATACCGGTGGCAGTCACTGAACACATACATAGCAAGTCGACCGCGTTCTGTGCACAAGACGTGCAGCACATCACAAAAGTGAGCTGAACTATACCAGAATATACTGTATTTTGTTGCGCCTCGGTAAAACAACTGCAGCCGTATCTAAAGAACAATTCTAAAGACAATTCTAAATGACGCAGGCCAACTTCCAGTCTGTAAGCCTATAATTAACCCCATATATTGAAACGACAAACTGCGCCTATAGGCGTACTTATGCCTATATGTATACATACTACAACGACGCTGGCCATAGTTTCAAGGTCGTTGTGAAAGGTACGGCATCACTTATAAACTAATAAGATTGCAAACCAGTAAACTGGTTTGCAACGAGTGGGTATACCCACTACAACGGCCCAATGTCATTCACACTGTTTGCTCTATGCACCGTGTTCTATTGTATCCAGTAAGGGTTCAGTCCCGTGATGTTTACCCCTAGCATAGATGTGCTTCTTTAATGACCGTGCTTACAGTCCGTGCTGTTGAGAAGCTGTAAAAGGACTACAAAGGACATATATATATATACATGGTTCCTGAGCAGCCGCGTTAGGCGTTCCATGAATTCTATTGTGGAAAATGTAATTCAAGTTTATGTCGGTCACATGTGACGATATACAGTCACTACATATATATACATATATGTAATTCGCTGCAAGTAATATAACCCCACGGGAATAGTAAACGAACATGCGTCACAACAAAGCCATCTGAAAACAAAGTGGGTTATTACAGTGTTCATCCTGAGACACGTCTGTGACCCTACACCAGCGACTCCCACAAGTTCATCCGGCCAAACGACATCTGAAAAACGCGACCTTGAACAAAAATCGTACCAGACGAAAAATGAAAGTAGGTAGTGCATTTAAAATAGGTGATAAAAAACTTCAGATATCAGCGACTGATAAACTGAGGCAAGAGAACCATTTTAAATATACATCCAGTACAGTTGAGATCACGGGCTAGTAGCCGCCTGATGTCCAGTTTTTGCATCAGGGAGCTCCGAGGATCCCACTATTCTGTGACAAATACGGTAGAAAAATTCACCTTCAGTAGTGCTTTATATGTGCTTTATATGCTATGTAGAACACACCGTTCATCGTCTGATGGACAGCGATCTACCGGAAATTGCAATGCAATAGGGTACCAGAGTGTGGAATTACGAAAGCAGGTAGCATTGGAGTTCATTTCAGCGATCACGACACTAACAACAGCGCAGTAATCTTATTTCGAGATACGCTGGTGGAATTGCAGCGATCGAAGCTCGCCATGCTTGTAATTTCTTCATGTATTTTCTTTTCCTGCCTTTATCCCAGGGTTCGTTGCACAGGGAAAATATGGAAAAGCCCTAAACGAATAGATCGACTGCCCAGTGCTAAATACATCTGTTGAACTCCTCTCTATACACGTACCTTCTTTCGAACATTCTAATTCAGTTCACTCTTTCAGTATGGCATGTGATAGTAGGGACAATCCGTTTGCGTTCATGACGAGTATAAACTTCATCTTCGCATGTTACCAGGTCATCGCTAATCGATAGTGGTGGACAAGATCGTCTTTCGGATCAGTTGTTCGAGACAGTACAGTTTCAAAGTTGATGGAGCGAAAGCCTCATAGTTAATGATAAAATAACGTACCTGCTGACGAAGGTTGCGAATGCGCAGTGCAGAAGATGCGCTACGACATATCAACATTATTCAGGCATTTTAAATTGGAAATCAGCCAGCAGTTAACACACCGGTATCCATTCATGTTTATGGGGTCACCGCAGTATCCACAGGACACTCCCATTCGGGGCTTTTCACCCATCTCAGTTGTTTCGCACTGGAGGTCGGAACGAGGGGAAATCTTTCTGTGGTTAGACCACCTTAGCTTCCCAAGGGGATTGAAGCATGACAGCTCGCCGAAACTTGTTTCTCACAGATGCGTTGAGAAATATACCATTATTATTATTATTATTATTATTATTATTATTATTATTATTATTATTATTATTATTATTATTATTATTATTATTGGCTATAAAGGCTCAGAAAGTCTGGCTTCCCGTTTTGCAGTTCTCAAGCCGCAGCCTCACCAACCCTCGACGCAGTACTTCGCAATGCGGTTGAAATAGATTAATATCAACGACAGTAGCTTATCGGTGAAACACCGCTTTCAGAAGATTATATTAGGCAAGCCACTGACGATGAATCGAGAGGCGGCCTAGGATAAATGGGGTCTCAGTTGAAAACAACCTACTGTATAAATAGAAGTATTTTTTGAAGACAGGCAATAAATGAGGGCATGGTAACCACATAGACCTGTAAAAATTGCAGTCGCACGTGCTCTCACTGATATTTACCAAGTAGTGGTCACCTTCGTAGCTAACTCAACGCTATCAAATAACATTAGGTGACGAGCGTTCACCTTCCATTCTTTCAGTCGTTTAGAGAGCAGTGGGGGAGCAGTCCAGACGAGATGCTTCAAAGCCAGTTGACCGGCGAACGTTGTTAGCCAGGCGAGTTCGTTCTGTTACATGTCGATGCAAATCGCTTCATGGCGGTCACAGTCGAGAGAGGACGGCACATCAACCTCCCCACTAGCTACTGGCCGTTGGACCAAATCTTACTGATGGCGGTTGTTGAACGATCTCGTGGATGAGTACGCTTCACCGGTCGCCTGGTCGCATATTGTAAACGATTATTCGCTTGATTTGCGAAATGAACAAAACTGGATTGTGCGTGGATGGCCACTTAGGCTTTGCATACATCCAACTGTACATTAAGTTATTCATAAACTTCGGGTCCTTTCCTCAAACTATTCCGGCACCTCGGTTGCAACTTCGCTATGAATAGACGGTGGTGTTTACTCACCATTTTAAGTTATCAGAAGTAGTTATGCGATAAAACAGATAACACCCTGGAAATGTTTTTGTCTGAATAGTGATTATGGAGTAAATTGTGTGGAGTTACTTGACCCCTCACGCTAGTTCGGGCATGCAAATAACACAGCATTATTTTGCACTCGAAGACGACTCGTGCTGCTTGCATTTGGGCCACCATCTTGTCCATCGAACAGTGTCTCACACGGATGTGACAATCTTTTACCTCAGGAAATGTTCAAAATAAATGGCACGAAGAATCGTACTTTTCAATGCGCACATAGGTATACATCGCGGGTAATCCTACTCCGATCAAGGATGTTTAGCTCCCGACGACGTGGAACCGTGATAAGTGGCATCTGTCACGAGAACTAAGCAGTTGAAAGTAGGTGAACTCAACTCAACAAACACGCCGTTATCCACGGTTTCCGCTCGTTCATCCCCTATACTTGATGCACCCGTGCGCCATCTGTCACGTGATCTCAGAAGTACTCATACTCGCATGTTCATACTTCAAGCGTCTACTGTTTGACTTTGCACTCGAACCAAGAACGTACAAAACACTGTAATCCTTCACGCTTTTTATCAAAACAAGTTTTAACCACGTTCAGCTCAAAAATTATCGATGTTGG
>LOND01003345.1:38162-54478 GCA_014220965.1 Paragonimus kellicotti | reverse complement strand
CTAATCGGTATTTTTGTTTGATCTGCCAAGCAATAGCTGTGTACTGGCAATAAATTGAGAGTAACACGCTAGAAGGGAATGGTTCAACAGCCTCTAAACGGTTGAAGTATCCAGAAGTCTCACGAGGACGACTTCAAAGCCTGATACACTTACCTCACCTGACTCACTTAACTCCATCGTTCCACATTGCGAGCTATGTTTTTATCAGGATAGTAGTTGGCAAGAAGCGTTTCGTGTCATACTACGCTATGTAGGGTCTACACAATTCCTGCTAGGTATTCAATATTAAATGTATTGTGTTGTATTGGCTTGAGAAGACACACTGAAGAGAAGACGTAAATCATGTGATGTTCTCCGGAGTAACATTTCGTACATTCTGATCACACATGGACATGTAACTAATTTTAAACATTAAAATAAGGTTCCATAGGGCGAAAATAATGGCTCAAGGGATTAGACAGACAGACAGACTTACCTCTTCTCATTGTCTTATTCAAGTTCATAAAGGGAACAAATTGCTTTAAAAACCAGACTGATTGCATCAACACCTCCTGCCAACAGAAAATCGGGCATGCCGCTCGATTTACAACGCCTCGATAAACGCCGAAATCTTCGAGTTGCTATCGTGCAATAATACAGTAAATGAAGTGACGCAGTCAACCACATGTTCTATTGTGATTAAGTGTTTCGCGATTGAAGACGCAGGATCTCTGTTTGAGTGTTGGCATGTTGACCTGCGATCATTGTCTACATTAGACGATTGGAGGTATGCTCTACCCTCCTCTGTCTCAAGTTTCCATCTGTTCTGCTAATGTATGTGTCACTGCAACTGATAAGCAAACTGGTGGGTGGCTGGAGAGACAGAGTTTTCCAAAAAGAATGGGCAGGGTAGTGGAGACTAGTCTTGCGGGTGGAAAATGCCGAACGAAATTCCGCTGCGGGATAAGTGTGGTTAATAGCAGATTTCAGCGTTCGACTAACGTCGTCAGCATTGTGGTCTCCCGTGCAGAGAAGATTGACGAAAACCTACGTCTTGGGCACTGATTGTGGTTGAAAGTTGGCTATTCACTCCTTGCAATGAATTTCAACAAATTTGGCCAAATACCCATTCGCACACAGAGCGTTCGTAAAGAGCTGCTCTGCAAAATTTATTCGGCAGGTTTTGTATAATCTCCTTGCTCGACAAAATAGCGTTCACATTAAGCCACGTCTCTAAGTTGTAGAGGTTCGAATGACCTCGTCCGAAATTGACAAGTAGCTGTTTGGTCAACCAAAACATCAGGTTGCAAATGGAGATAATTACGAATACCGTCCAATCCACGTGGCTTCAAGATAAACAGGCTGACTAAGTGTACCGTCCAGGTGCTCACAAATAGGAATCTAAAAGAAGAGTATTGAGTCATCTGACCCTTCTTCATGGGTGACAGAGATGTTTTGGTGAGTGAACTTAACGGGCATATAAATTAAAAAGTGCCCCTGAACGGTCGATATTAAATCAAAGGACGGGCAATACAATCGAATGGACCATCTGATGCCTGAATGCACCATGCACATTCCTGAAAAGCAAACGGCAAATGTTTTACTAATTTCCTGCATGTCATTGGAATTGTCATTTTTGTCACACCAATTCTCCCTTGACAGTAAGCTGAGACACACATTTCTAGAACTTCTAAGGATACACTGAGCAACTCTTAGCGACAAAACATCGAGCCGAAGCATCATTTCAATTTTGTATCACAATGATATTGTATTGTTTAACGATTCAGCAAAACAGGTAAGTAGACAACGTCAACGAATTCGATTGTCAGGTCGTTTCTGGAGAGGCAAATTGCAGCTGGGTTTCATGCAATCAACAAGTTCACAGCAAAATATGAACTATACTTCAAAACAGAACGGTTTCAGGAACAATCATTTGCTCTTCTGCTTCCCCACTGTTTCACACGGATCAAATAAATCTAGCCGTTGTTGCTGTGAGTAGGACATCTTTTCGCAAGACTGCCGACCCCACAAGCCTTGATGCTCTGTATTCTGGTCTTCTTATCGTTCAACTACTAGCGGCGCAGATGTGACTTGTGTCTAAGCGGATGTGCATTTCAACTTCATGAGATATATACACGGTCTGGAATCACAATCGTTCTTCCATATTTAGCCAAGACTAATCAAGGACAACATAGACCACGCGTTTATAATTGAGATCACAGTTGCATATAGCTGTGGCATCCCCATACGTTCCGTTTCTAACGCATAGTTCAGTGCAAACATTGTATTGCATCCCAAAAACGGTTTCGTGCGGTCACGATGAGCCTGGAATTTACCGTATTAAATTCGACAAAATAAAGCACGTCATATATAGGGCTGATTTCCAATTAGCTTCAAATTTGTAAAGTGTTGAATATATAAGTAGATGTCTGAACTGGATGTTCGCAAAGTTAATAAGATATAATGCTGATTCCATTCCAATAACAGGAGGTATTTCGATGTCTACAGGCATCTGACGTTCATACTGCAGATATCAGAAACTGGAAGTAGTCGTTGTCTTACAGATGGCACAACTGAGAAGATCAGTGAGATCAGTGGCACAGCAATTAACATGGTTGTTTCATGACAGTACGGATCAGAGTTCAATTCTGAGTGGTAACAAGGACATGTATCACTGATGTGCTCTGACGAGAGCGAAAATTGTGTCGAGTGTTCGTTCACGGAGGAGACTGTCAGCGGTGATTATCTGAATGCGAGGGCTGCGGTCAGATATGTGATGCCCAACTTGAAATTAGCCAAATCCCCGACTACTTCTCGGTAGTCCGAAATATTGACTAGTAACTTTAATGAGGGTGGAGATTTCGATCTGTCTCGGAAGTCCTAATCACGGAATTATCGACTGGAGTTAACAGGTGGCAACTGTGGTTCTTATGCGGAGGACGGGCAATCTGATCAGTAATCACAAACGAAGGTGGTCGAGCGATCACCTGTGATAAATCGGTCGTGTTTAATGTAATGCCAACGGCCATGGAAAGGATATGAAATACTGGCCAGCTCTAGAAAGAGCGAAACTCGAGTTGAGTGCCTCTTTCCAAAACTCGTTAGCTGCAAAGTCCATCCAAATAATAATGCCGTGTTCTAACTGATAAATCTCATCAGCGAGTGTAATGCTGTCCTTGATCATTGCATTCGGTTTAATATATAACGTCTTCTCAACGTGCTCTGTCTAACTACTGCTCTACTATCCGTTCAAGAATTTCTTTAAACATATTTATCTAATTCTTCACAGATTGCACTAGCAATCCATTCTTTTGCTCCCAGTAATATTTTGGCATCTAATGCGTTATATTTTGCTTCCATTCAAACTACACTATTCACACATATATCCTCCTGGCACATTGATTATATTTAAAGAGTAACTCATTACTGGTCTCGAGATTTGCGCGTTTTTTTGGACAGCAGTACAACTAGGCACCCCGCATCTGTTTTTATGCAAAGCCTCGTGTTCATAAGCTCCCTCGTCTTATTCATTCGAGCTTAGACCAGATATCTGTTTGTTGGCCTTTTCGCCCGTGGCCTTGATTAGGCTGTTCGTAGGATTTACGGACTCAAAGGCATTTTGGTTTCTAATACTGTTACAAGATTCTTTCGAAAGACTAGACTGACGCCAGCTTCGTATTTTGCAACACGTAACCAAACTATATGATCATCCCATATATTTGACGGTCAATTTCACGACCTGATGCCTTATAGTGCACAACATCGTGTTCAAATGACTGAGATCATAACACGCCTCAGTAGGTAAAAGGCATTTCAGATTGGTTTATTCTTAACTAGTGGAGCAATAAAGCCCCCCAGCAAAACCATAAGTTCGACCAGTGTGTTTGTGTGTGCGCGCATTGATTCTATAACAACAATGTTTATGCATATGATGCCATCGTGCAACACGACCAGTCAACCATCGAACAATTACATACCGCCGCGTTGATGCCGAATCATTTGATCCGTGACACAATGGTATATTAGCCTTCCTCGTGTTCTGGAACGGCTGTGGTGGGTAAACGCAGGTTGTGATTAACCTCACAAAGTCACGAAATGCAATGCGACCAGATGTAAAAAGGAACCAGATTTTCAACTGTGAACAAATCCGTCTGGAGACGGGGGACATCGTCAAACGATTACAAGGCGAGCTGTCAGTTACGTCCTCAGAGGACAATCTCTAGACGTGAGACATAACTAAGGTCGTTGACAAATCACTTTTATTAGCCGAAAAAGAGACGCGATCAATTTTGAACGCTGTTCAGTTTCATATGAAATAAAATAGTCCCTCACTGGCACCAATCACAAGTAATCCTCAAAACATTCTACCTACTTGATAATTGTGAGTAGGGTAATATCTGTTCCGAATAATTCGATGTGTTCAGCAATTCGAACAAACATCTCGGGTATATCAGAAGTAATAGGTAGTTGGTGAACAGTCAGTCTGTGATTGTTCTTTCTTGTGGTTAAGTCCAACAGTTAAGCACATCAGCTGAAGACGAAGCATATTCCAGGGGGAACATTTCCTCGATTGAGGTTGATTTATTGTGAAATCTACTCGACGTGAGGTGAGTAAATCAACACCAGGCCTGCACAATAGCCTCAGCGTTGACGGTTTTCAATACACTGAGGTACAACAGACCTCATGTACGAATGTGTCATGTTGTAGCAGTAGCTCGAAATCTGCTCTGTCGAGCAGACCGTCAGCATGCTATGTTAAAGTATTACGTGTCCAGTTCAGTAGTGTTGGCATACATGAAATCGGTTGGTACGAAACTTAAGCATAGGTTAAACCAAGCTAATGGGCATCGCAAAATCGAGTATTTGCTATCTTGCTGCAGTATGGTGAAACACGGGTTCGGATATTGGTATAGACTTTCCAGTCGGCTCGTTTCGAATAGGAGCACTAGATTCGAATGTCGCACTGATTAGAGCTCGTCCTTACCAAGACCTGAATTAGAACCTTGGCCATGCTTTCATGAGCAGGCAACCGTGTTTACCACTGCGCCATTAACTTCACATTAGGCACGACCGAATTATCATATGTGAACGCTTGACCACATTTGCTTGTCGCTAATGATCAGATACTCCGATCAGTTCTAAGCAAGTTTTAGCACCTGAACGAAGATGTACGACGTAAGTGGTTGACAAACAGATGCGATTGAACGTTTGTGAGAGCCAGTTAACAGGCTGAGCCAGCGACTGCGGCGAGAGTAGACAGAGTGACCAGGTCAGTTCGTGTCGAGATTTCGGGTAACGTGTTCATTATGGAGAGGATTTCGAAGTTCGGGAGTGAAATATCCAGGTCTTTCTGAGGTTGGCCGTGTGTCCTGACAACATATATGCATCAACAGAGATCGCGCCTATATCATGGAAACCGTTGCACTCCGGGACCACTGATTACTTGAGAGTTAGTCAAGAGGGAGGATGCGCAATGTACTACGGAAGCCAAACCATGTTACATACAGATTCCTCAATACGTACTATAACTACGTTACGTGAAGTAAATCGAAAATATGAACGATCCTTTCCTTCACATGCAAACTAACTATGAATCACAGAGCAATGAACTAATGGGAACAGAAGTGAAATTCAAAACTCGGATATTAGCTGGTAATCAAGTTCGACTTCCATTGGGTTGAACGCAAATTCATGTTTCGCAAATTCAAGGTGTATGTCAGGAAGACATCCACAGCACCGCCACCGCGTGTCTGACGTGGAGCTGACAATTTTGCCTTCATAGTTGTGCACCGCAAATAATTACAATGATCATTCTACTTTCTTTTTATAGGGCACATTTCTAGCCATCACGCTTGGTGTTATCAACAAACAACTTTTGTCAAATGCTCCAAAGCATTACACAGGAAAAACGAGTGAATCCCAGTCAATACTGTTACCAACCAACCCTCTCTCTCGTTTCGATATTTGTTGTGAATCGAAAGTAACACAGAACATTTTAAATGTCATGTCCATACGATTCCTATTCGTCATTGTTGCTGCTGCCCATTCTAATTCATTTACATAAATGTTGAAAGATCCGTTCGCATCTTGTATTGTTAGCTTACCGGTTGGGATCTACACGGGAGGTGGAAATGCGTGATACCCCATTTGTACGCAATTTGTGTGGCTGACATATGCAGTTGCAAAGCGACATGCACTAGAATGTAATCATACAAAATCAGCAACATGTTTCATAATTTAGTATAGACGCCCCAATGACTGACTCAATTTCACTGTCTGAGTCAAACGCTGTGTGATCGTTACCAACTTTAAAGCGAATGCACGTGTGCGCCTGTCCGATCTGAGGAAATGAGTAGACGTCATCTGGTAAGGATTATGTAGCCGGCTGCGTGTTGACGTAAGGCGGACACTGGAGGGTGCAAGCCCACTCAGATAAGCATGTATCATGGGAACAATCTCAGTAAAATCAGTCACGAAATCAATAAGCTTATTGTTGCTTGCCTGGACTCATTGTGTAGACAACCACAAGACGGCGTCGAGGATGTGTTAAGAACAGTCTATCAGATTTGTACCAGTACCACGGCAACCAGAGTGATTTTGAATAAGACAATGAGAAGACGTAAATCATGTGATGTTCTCCGGTAACACTTCTACATTCTGATAGACCTACATGTACTAATTTAACATTAGATAGTGGTTCCATAGGGCAAAATATGGCTCAAGGGATAGACGACAGACAGAGCACATGATATTTTTGTTTTGTTTTGTTTTATTCAAGTTCATGAAGGAAACAAATTGCTTTACAAACCAGACTGATTGCATCAACACCTCCTGCCAACAGAAAATCGGGCATGCCGCTCGATTTACAACGTCTCGATAAACGCCGAAATCCTCGTGTTGCTATCGTGCAATAATACAGTAAATGAAGTGACGCAGTCAACCACATGTTCTATTGTGATTAAGCGTTTCGCGATTGAAGACGCAGGATCTCTGTTTGAGTGTTGGCATGTTGAACTGCGATATCATTGTCTACATTAGACGATTGGAGGTATGCTCTACCCTCCTCTGTCTCAAGTTTCCATCTGTTCTGCTAATGTATGTGTCACTGCAACTGATAAGCAAACTGGTGGGTGGCTGGAGAGAGAGTTTTCCGAGAAAGAATGGGCAGGGTAGTGAAGACTAGTCTTGCGGGTGGAAAATGCCGAACGAAATTCCGCTGCGGGATAAGTGTGGTTAATAGCAGATTTCAGCGTTCGACTAACGTCGTCAGCATTGTGGTCTCCCGTGCAGAGAAGATTGATGAAAACCTGCGTCTTGGGCACTGATTGTGGTTGAGTTGGCTATTCACTCCTTGCAATGAATTCAACAAATTTGGCCAATACCCATCCGCACACAGAGCGTTCGTAAAGAGCTGCTCTGCAAAATTTATTCGGCAGGTTTTGTATAATCTCCTTGCTCGGCAAAATAGCGTTCACATTATGCAACGTCCATAAGTTGTGGAGGTTCGAATGACCTGTCCGAAATTGACAAGTAGCTGTTTGGTCAACCAAAACATCAGGTTGCAAATGGAGATAATTACGAATACCGTCCAATCCACGTGGCTTCAAGATAAACAGGCTGACTAAGTGTACCGTCCAGGTGCTCACAAATAGGAATCTAAAAAGAGTATTGAGTCATCTGACCCTTCTTCATGGTGACAGAGTGATGATTGTCGGTGAGTGAACTACGGCGATATAATTAAAACGTGCCCTGAACGGTCGATATTAAATCAAGACGGGCAATACAATCGAAGGCCCATCTTGGTGCCTAACACACCACATTCTCGAAAAAGCAAACGCAAATGTTTTACTAATCTCCTGTATGTCATTGGAATTGGCATTTCTTGTCACACCAATTCTCCCCTGACAGAAAACTGAGCACACATTTCTAGAACTTCTAAGGATACACTGAACAACTCTCAGCGACAAAACATCGAGCCGAAGCATCATTTCAATTTTGTATCACAATGATATTGTATTGTTTAGTGATTCAAAACAGGTAAGTAGACAACGTCAACGAATTCGATTGTCAGGTCGTTTCTGGAGAGGCAAATTGCAGCTGGGTTTCATGCAATCAACAAGTTCACAGCAAAATATGAACTATACTTCAAAACAGAACGGTTCCAGGAACAATCATTTGCTTCCCCACTGTTTCACACGGATCAAATAAATCTAGCCGTTGTTGCTGTGAGTCACGGACATCTTTCGCAAGACTGCCCGACCCCACAAGCCCTGATGCTCTGTATACTGGTCTTCTTATCGTTCAACTACTAGCGGCGCAGATGTGACTTGTGTCTAAGCGGATGTGCATTTCAACTTCATGAGATATATACACGGTCTGGAATCACAATCGTTCTTCCATATTTAGCCAAGACTTAATCAAGGACAACATAGACCACGGGTTTATAATTGATATCACAGTTGCATAGCTGTGGCATCCCCATACGTTCCGTTCCTAACGCATAGTTCAGTGCAAACATTGTATTGCATCCCAAAAACGGTTTCGTGCGGTCACGATGAGCCTGGAATTTACCGTATTAAATTCGACAAAATAAAACACGTCATACATAGGGCTGATTTCCAATTAGCTTCAAATTTGTAAGTGTTGAATATATAAGTAGATGTCTGAACTGGTGTTCTCAAAGTTAATGGGATATAATGCTGATTCCATTCCAATAACAGAAGGTATTTCGATGTCTACAGGCATCTGACTTTCATACTGCAGATATTCACAAACTGGAAGTAGTCGTTGTTTTACAGATGGCACAACTGAGAAGGTCAGTGGCACGGCAATTAACATGGTTGTTTCATGACAGTACGGATCAGAGTTCAATTCTGAGTGGTAACAAGGACATGTATTACTGATATGCTCTGAAAGAGCGAAAATTGTGTCGAGTGTTCGTTCACGGAGGAGACTGTCAGCAGTGACTACCTGAATGCGAGGCTGCGGTCAGATGTGTGATGCTCAACTTGAAACTGGCCAAATCCCCGACTACTTCTCGATAGTCCGAAATATTGACTAGTAACTTTAATGAGGGTGGAGGTTTCGACCTGTCTCGGAAGTCCTAATCACGGAATTATCGACTGGAGTTAACAGGTGGCAACTGTGGTTCTTATGCGGAGGACGGGCAATCTGATCAGTAATCACAAACGAAGGTGGTCGGGCGATCACTTGTGATAAATCGGTCGTGTTTAATGTAATGCCAACGGCCATGGAAAGGATATGAAGTACTGGCCAGCTCTAGAAAGAGCGAAACTCGAGTTAAGTGCCTCTTTCCAAAACTCGTTAGCTGCAAAGTACATCCAAATAATAATGCCGTGTTCCAACTGATAAATCTCATCAGCAAGTGTAATGCTGTCCTTCAATCATTGCATTCGGTTTAATATATAGCGTTTTCTCAACGTGCTCTGTCTTTAACGTCTGCTCTACATCCGTTGCAAAATTTTTCATGCATATTTATCTAATTCTTCACAAATTTCACTAGCAATCCATTCTTTTGCTCCCAGTAATATTTTGGCATCTAACGCGTTATATTTTGATTCCATTCAAACTACACTATTCACACATATATCCTACCGGCACGTTGATATAATTTAAAGAGTAACTCATCATTGGTCTCGAGATTTTTCTTTTTCGGCAGCAGTACAACTAGGCACCCCGCATCTGTTTTTATGCAAAGCCTCGTGTTCATAAGCTCCCTCGTCTTATGCATTCGAGCTTAGACCAGATATCTGTTTGTTGGCCTTTTCGCCAGTGGCCTTGATTAGGCTGTTCGTAGGAATTCACGGACTCAAAGGCATTTTGGTTTCTAATACTGTTACAAGATTCTTTCGAAAGACTAGACTGACGCCAGCTTCGTATGTTTGCAACACGTAACCAAACTATATGATCAGCCCATATATTTGACGGCCAATTTCACGACCTGATGCCTTATAGCAACATCGTGTTCAAATGACTGAGATCATAACACGCCTTAGTATGTAAAAGGCATCTCAGATTGGTTTATTCTTAACTAGTGGAGCAATAAAGCCCCCCAGCAAAACCATAAGTTCGACCAGTGTGCTTGTGTGTGCGCGCATTGATTCTATAACAACAACGTTTATGCATATGATGTATTAGCTAGACTCGAGTTGATTCGGCCATCGTGCAACACGACCAGTCAACCATCGAACAATTACATACCGCCGCGTTGATGCCGAATCATTTGATCCGTGACACAATGGTATATTAGCCTTCCTCATGTTCTGGAACGGCTGTGGTGGGTAAACGCAGGTTGTGATTAACCTCACAAAGTCACGAAATGCAATGCGACCAGATGTGAAAATGAACCAGATTTTCAACTGTGAACAAATCCGTCTGGAGACGGGGGAGATCGTCAACGACTACAAGGCGAGCTGTCAGTTACGTCCTCAGATGACAATCTCTAGATGTGAGAATAACTAATGAGTTTTTTTTTTTTTTTTTTTTTTTTTTTTTTTTTTTTTTTTTTTTTTTTTTTTTTTTTTTTTTTTTTTTTTTTTTTTTTTTTTTTTTTTTTTTTTTTTTTTTTTTTTTTTTTTTTTTTTTTTTTTTTTTTTTTTTTTTTTTTTTTTTTTTTTTTTTTTTTTTTTTTTTTTTTTTTTTTTTTTTTTTTTTTTTTTTTTTTTTTTTTTTTTTTTTTTTTTTTGTTTGAGAAAATCACTTTTATTAGCCGGAAAAAAAGAAGATTACTTCGACTAGCAACAAACGCAACGTAGATTTATTACGAGTTGAATTCAATGTCTGTGCCTAATGCTGCTACACCAATGAGTGAACACGACTGTCTGCAGTTGTATCATTGAAAAACACAAATATAAAGTTTGATCAGTCACGAACACATTTAATTTCATCCAAAGTTAGTAGAGATTTGTGATATGCTGATGGGACTGTGCGAAATTTAGTACGAAAATAAAACTAATCTGGCTGTCAAAGGTACTCAGGGCTGACACGAGCATGGCTTGTCGAAACTAGTGACAAGCGGTCACTGGTTGTTTCCAGCATGTTTGCAATGACGCCTTGAAGCGACTGACATGACGCAACCACACTAATGATGGAGAAGGTTGCCGCAGGTGCACACGCACTGCAAAATATGAACAGATGGAGTGCTTCGAGAATGTTGAGGAAGCTGTGGAAGGCAAATGTAACATTTTGAGAAACGGTGTCCACCACGATGATCGATTGAAATTGACGAGACCATGTCCAGTTGCGGAACAATAAAGAAAAGTATAGAGTAAACCGGTGAATATTTGCACGTTTGAGAAGATGAGTAAAAAATGGTTATCAGTATCCACGGTATTATAACATGTAGAGAGAGGAATAAAGAGAAAACGGAGAAAAGAGAAAGAAAGTGTTGATGAGTTGGAATTCTATAGATCCATGGTTCAATCATCCTCTGCACACTACAGCCAGTCTGTCGTGCGTGCGATGAGGCAGAAATGTTCAGACAGAAATGTGAGCGAGTGACCATTTGACACTTTTGGGTGTGTGAGTTCAAGTAAATACTGAAAAGATAAAGCTTGAGAACCCGATCGTTTATAAACCATACCAATAACTGTCCGCACTCATTCACGTCAACCATGCACCATGCGCTCCGTAATCGCAAGATTTGAGAGAGGTTATAGTAGATGTGTAGACGGATACACATGGCTGAATACATGCGTGCGTAATTGCATGTAGGACGTGTGTGATGGGTTCCGCGATTGACTTATTGTCCATTACATAGCTCATAAAATCTTGTGCAAAGCATCCGCTCTACCAGCTCTGGTGAAATCCGGTAGATCCGCAGTTAAGAATTCGTCTGATGGAATGTTATTCACTCAGTGATTCCACAGAAACCTCGTTTAGTGATGTCGTGCTTCCGTAGCGTACAAGTTATTAGTATTACTATCATTGCTATCGCTTATTTACTTGGCTACTATTGGCTTCAGTAATCAACAGACAACCTCAACATTACACTGTGGTAAACGCACAAACTGATTGCCGTTCCATCTCGCCCTAACGAGATCCTTCAACAGTGCAAACTGTTCATCAGCTGACTTGAACATTCCCTTCAAACGCTAGTCTAAGTCACCTTAGTAAAACGGAGCTAAGGTTGGCCACAATGAACAACCTACTTCGCAGATGTTTTGTGAAGAGACACAAAGCAATAGGTCTACTGTACGTTGAGTTACATAAGCCGTGCACAGTGCTGAAACGAGCACCACAATAGGTTAGGAATGACAATCCGAATGTATGTTCTAATTGAGCCATAGCTGTATATCAGCCAATTGGTCAGTAAAGTTTTGCGCAATTTGCTCGTAATGGAGGCGACTTGTTGCGTTATCGAAATTGGAGTGAACAGCTCGTTCGCAAATGTTATGCAGATTGAAGTGCTTTGTTTTCCCGAAACCTGCATCCTCTTGAATATTGCCACGCGCAAATTAGACTGAACCAAATATCCTGCCGGAACCAGATCACACTGGTGGATCGCGGCTAAGATGGCAGTGTCGTTTCAAAAAAACATAGCGATACTTTACAGATGAACCATACGCAGCATGTAGATATTACTGGATATCATTTGCTAGAACTGACTAGATCTTGATATACGCTAGTCCATTCTGTTTACAGCAATATACGAGACGGTGTTTACATTCGTTGAAATAATGAATAAATGTTTAGGGATATAAATATATAATTGATACGATTATTTAACATACATATAATGCAGTTTCCCTTATTGTGAATGGCGATACACGCTGCAAGTAGTCTCATTGTATTTCCAGGCTGACCAAATCGAGTTCTTTCAGTGTTTTTGGACATTCTCTGCAGAAAGCGTACATGGACGGGATGGAAGTCGTGCTGATGCTCAATCAGCTTCGTTAGCTAGGACACGTTCGTCTAATGGGCGAAGACCGTACTCCAAAGCAGTTGTTGTACGGCCGAGTCAAATCAGGTAAGCGAAATGCTAGTGGTCAAAACTGAAATACCAGGATGCTATCCAGGTAAGTCTTTCACGTTGTCACATTGATTTTAGATGTTCAGAAGACTTGACGTTGAACCGGACAGCCTGTAGAAATGTGATCCGGACGGGCATCCACAAGTTCAGTGAGCATTTATTGCGCGGTCGAGAATGGAAGCGCGCCATTAGTCGTGGTGACATGACTTAATGATATTATGATACGTGCGGCCGTGGATGCGCTGGCCACCTTGGATTAGTAGGTCACCAGCGTACTCATAGTACACTGTCGACGAAGAGACAACGAGTACGTTAGGCTTGGGTAGGTTATATCAGTCATGCCCATTTTATTTTTCTCGCATCGACCGACGACCGTCATTCGTTTGTCAACACACCCGCTTCTCCTTTCAGATTGTCTGTGGCCTTCTGTCTTTCCTTTTCTTCAGCATTGTTGGTGCACTGTATTATGAAACATGTTTGCTTTCTTCCAGTCCAGCCTCGAAATTCGTTTTTCCTTATATCCTCTGTAGAGTACACTAGCATATACTCATATACTGAACCACTTCTTACAATAGATTTCCAATATTTTCCTTCCCAGTTTAGATCTTACCATTGCAGTCTCTCTGTTTACTTCCCGAGAGATAGGGGTTTCAGTTTCGTGCTAGCCCATCAATTGGCTAACCAGCACTGGCCGGCTCAACACAAAAGTCTACTCACAAGCCTCCTGGTATTATTTCTTCAGGTTTACACCAGATACGTAATGTGCGAATGGAACTGCAAGATTGTTCTGCGCAACCACTTGTAGTGATGGTTAAATTCAGATGTCCGTTGGCTTCAATCACTGTGACAGGCTAATCCGAAATGGACGATGCCGACTGTGTGTGAATTATTGGTAAACAAGGCGGCCAGTTGGTACGACTGAATGACCGAGTAAGCATATCAGAATAAATATGTTAGCTTATCCTCTTATGGGACACTGCTATCTCTATGATAATCTGCTTTGATAGTTTGACGTAACCTAAATATTTCCTAATTATCCTGACGCACTTTCACGGTGACTCTCATTTTGGCGAAATTGGAGACCGTTTTCAATCACTATTCATGCGCCTAGCAATTTTGATCTCACTATGCACTGACCAACATAAGCTCCCTTCTAACTAGGTCATTGTGTGTTCAAAAGAACCGATTCCAACCGGGTGATGTTTCATGTCAAGAATTGTGCGAAGTTGTGGTGGTGAGTTGTAGTCGCTGGCATGCTGGTTGATAATTCCCAACGAGCCTCTTGTGTTTTCCCTCCGTCTTCTGTTTCATCCACCCGACGTTTACTACTACTAGGATTAATAGAATGTCTTGCTGTACTACTTACAAATCTACTTCAGAACTAAATATTTGGGAAATACTTGAAGCACGCAGTTAGGAATTATATCAGGTCTTACTGCACCCAACGTCCACTTAACTGTTTCTTCAAGCAGACATCTTGCTCAGTCTAAATAATTTGTGTATATGCATTCACAGGATACTGGCATCTATTAGTTGTAGTATGCCTGAGGCGAACTGCGTAGTCAAAATCTCAGGGCAACTTGTGGACAACCGGTAATTTGGTTCACTGGTGACGTTTCACTTCTAATACAAGAACTTTTTGTTCTCCTCAAAACCACTGACCACTTTAATATTCTGAGCCATAAATCTGCCCACCCTAAACAAGTTTTGCGGTAGCATTGCAAGCTCAATTTTCCATAGAGCCTTGCATCAATGCACAGATGCGTGACCAAGAAAATGACAGAGGAAGAATCAGTGGCTAAGTTAATGAACAGAGGTCACTCTGGACAGTTTGTTGGAAGACAGTTAAAACGTTTGATCAACCCAGTATCGAAGACACCAAGAAAATGCAATATTACTGCTGTTGTTTCATTCAAGAAGGAGGCATCACCGGGTATTCTTAGTATCGTGACCAGAATAATTATCAAGATAGTAGTTCGAAAGTGATCGATGTTGCACAGCAACTTGGTGCATCTTTAGGACCTCTTCTCTGCTCAGAAAACTAGTAATTGTTTATCTAAATAAAATACAAGGATTGCACGTAAATGTTTTTTAGGCAGACAGCACGAGAACTTAGAGCTACACTGAAGGGGCATCCGGAAATCAATGGGAGTAAGAGCCATGATCAGGGATTCTGCAATCGCTGGTCACAAGTTAGGCACAGGTCATGCAATTAACCTGGAAAATGTCTAAGAGGGTTCAAATCTACACAGAAGCGCTTAATTGCAGAGGTCATTGAAATTGTGATAATCAAGTGCTGTTAGTGGAGTTGATTGGTCTGAACTCCCTAGCATATGGCTGCTGATCTTGGATCATCGAATGGATGAGACAACAAACTGAATACACTAAGACTGTGACTCCCTCATTCACTTTTCTGAAATGACAACTGTCTATCTGACAAACTATATTGATTTCATTACTGTCTAACTGTTCACGTCTCCGATCTGCAATGATTAACAGTTCGAATCTAGTATTGATCCCTGTCTATGTACACTTGACCCATGACCTCTTACACTCTACTTCCTCTAGTCCGCCTTAAATACCACAAATTTTGTAACTGGTTCATCTGGTCTGAAGAAGCTTCTGTTTCAGAAGTGAAAAACCACCAATGAACCAAATTACCGGTTCTTCACAAATCGTTCTGAAATTACCGGCTCATTCCTGTTTTAGCCGCTTCCAACACGATATTGACTTGAGTGGCTTGTGAATAGTTCCAACAGATGTTAAAGAAGTTGCCAATCAACTATGATGAACTTTTCATGGCCGACAGCTCTACCAGGTTTATGGTGATATAAGTTCGAAATATCGTCGTACCATCAATCAATAATTCAGAGTAAATAATGATCATGAGAACAAAATTGACTCACTCTGCTGTCTCATTATGTATATACTGTAATAGATATACCACGGGGGTTTCGTCCTTTTTTGCAGTCACCAAGTAGGGCTAGTCTGAACGGCGATGTTACGTAATGTCGTCCCCTTTCCAAAAGCCGTCCTGATGCCTACTTCGTCTGAGACCCTACGAATAACCTCTGTTTGTCCCTTCCCTAAATAGAATGGAGAACTTGTAGCTAATTCATCTCATCTGGAGAAGCTTTTGTGTCAGAAGTGAAACGTCAAAAACAGTAACATACTGGCAGTTCGCAAGCTGTTCTGAAACTATGATATTGCCTCCTGTCTAACAAGACTATTGAACAACGGCGACTGATTACAATAAACGAATTGAAGAAGTAACCAGTCAGATCATATCCGTAGATTCCCTGCACACTTCAGTGGATTTCGACGACGATGTGGCTGCAAGTAAACG
>LOND01003345.1:3211-18282 GCA_014220965.1 Paragonimus kellicotti | reverse complement strand
TTGGTTCAACCGTCTAGCCCATCAAAGTATTGGTAGAACTGGACACCGGATGTTCGTGCACCTAGCCAGAGTTTGGCGCAAAAACTGTGGAAGCCTACTAAATCGTCCTGCTACAATTGATTGGGTAACTGTTGACAGTTTACCGCGACAAGCCATCAAATCTCCACTTGCTCTCGCCCCGGATTTGCTACAGTTGCAGAAAGCGATTGGTCAGCTGCGCAACGGGATGGCTGCAAGCGAACAAGAACTGCCAGGTGAGATCCTGAGGGATGGCGAGGACTCCCTCACCCAGGCCGAACTATTCCAACATTTTTCCGTGGCCAATTTTGTCAATCAACGGCGGAATCCTCCGACGATGCATTTGCACGTATGTAACATGCAAGCCAGCCGCTTCTATTCTGATTGTCCGTCGCACTTACGGACCAATTTTGGGGCAACGTGGAGACACCGGGGGACAGCGTTCTTCCGAAGGAGGGGTTCCAACAACAATCCTGTAAAAGGAAACAATACAGACAAGCATGAGCCAAAGGCCCAGTAAGCCATGCACACGACTTACACAAACAGGAACTAAAACGGCGTCAACAGCACAGCAACACGCTTTGTCACACAATGCAAGTTCAACCCACGCGCGACCGATGGTTCCGACCGCACGTTACACGTCATGCTATTGAACGTGTGTGTATTTCTCGATTACGACTTCGGAATATTATAACAAAAAACTTTCCGGCAAAGGATTTGTACGATTTTCGGAACTGCAACACGCCAAAAAATTATAATCATCATTGTAACTTATAAACCACCAGTATCTCGAAAAATTCAAAGATGCTTTCGGTCTACCGATTGGAGGTAGCGTATAACTGATGTCCAATAAAACGGTTCATCACGAACCGTATAGTACAGGGATGACATTACAAATGAGCAATCTGGAAATTCCTTGGAAGCCAACGATACTCACTGTCATATGCAAGAAACTATACCTTTGGAACGTCTTGAAAAACTTCTAGTTCGACGGTGCTAAATAAGGCAGTCCATATCAAACCACAGCCTATGAGCAACTGCTTAGTAATTTTAACCAAGCAATACATCATAAAGGTCTAAGGATATCGCGGAGTGAACCGCTTAGATGCAGTATACGTCTTCTTTTCCTTGTAGAAACAATCGACTTCTGCTGAACCGCATCAGGGACGAAATCGCTCATGTAGCTCTCGTGTGACCTACATACGGAATTTAAAGGTCGTAACCAGCTGCGGAGACAAAAACCTCGCTCCGAAAGAGCCAAATAGGATCATCCAATGAATGCCAACAGAACCCATCCGACTGTATTCAATCCACCCTGAAAACAAAAAAAATTCACGTGATCCAAGCCGTGTTTTCACTCAAATAATAGTGAGACGTTTTTCAGTTTACCAACGTGTGACCACTGCCAGTCACAAACCCCGCCTGCTGAAAATGCGATTGTAAGAAACATATGTCTGTTGCTACCAATTGCTACCTGGCATAACGTTTTTCTTCTCACTCCAACTGACTTCGAATCGTTCTACTGTTTCCATGCTGGCAGATATCCATTTAGGCTAAAAATCTGGTTGTAGCAACATGCCTATTCAGACAATCATTTGTTCCATGTACGTTACATAGTACTGTTTGAATCTTAGAGGACTTCAGAACAAAAATTCAAGTTTGATTCTGTAGGAGACTGTTATACCCACGGTGGATTTGTGCAGCATACATAATTAGCATCAGCCTATATATAATACCGCCTATGAGTAATGAATTGCACATAATCTGGAAGATGATCGGTAAACTGAGAATAAATCTGTGATTGGAGTCTCGATCCGAAAATATATGGCGTTCTTAAATTTACCGGTATTATTTTTGAACGACGAAATACAACAAATCGGTGTTTTGCTATCGTTGAAAACCCAGAAGGTGTGGAGGATTAATACCATCCATAGAACTATCTCTATGTATATATTTGCAAAATGCTTGAGAGTTGCGTTCCACTTCTGGAAAGTAAATAAAATGAAAGACATGCTGGGTATTGCTGTATTCCGAAAACAATGTACCACTAGCAGATTGCTTTTGTTTGTCTCGCCTCCGCTGAGCAGACAAGACGGACGGCTTGCGAGGATTAGCCAGGAATTTGGATTTCTGTACGTTTAACACAACTGTTATTATACGGCCAATAAAAGGATTAGATTACATACATAGTGTTAAGTAAATCAAAATGATGAAGAACTGTTGAGTGATGCTAACATTTTGTTCATTATTGTCATTCTTATGCATTAGCAATTGGTATAGAGAAAATGAATTGTAACAAGAACAGCAATTAAGCGTGGTGCATGTGGAGTCCACGTCACATGTGCCGGTGTGGCCAATCGCCAGTGCCAGCGTTTTCAGCTTTGTTCGCTTACCGAGGATAAATTCAAATGTCTGGTGTTCGTTTGAGGTTTCCGCTCTCCAACGAACGCAGACATCCGTACTCGTTTGCTGCAGAAGGTCGAGCAACATCTCACGACGACGCTCCAGATAATTACCACTGGGTGCCATCGCCTAATCAACCACAAACACGATGCTGCAACCGTCCAGCCCGGCACTGGTGCCACACACGCAGTACGTACTGACTTGTTTACACACGGTTTGAGCAATGGTACGCGAACCCAGAATCTCTCACGGCATCTCGGCCCTGATTCACTTCCCGCAGGACTTGTCTCGCATCCTCTGCACTCATGTGCCATGAAGTCACCTCTGTCCACTTGCAGGCATTGTGGCGCCTAACAATTTTACCGTGACTGTCCTCTCAGACGGCACCATTACCCTCGGTGTGTTAACACGGCACATTGTCAGTGGTTGCTCTACGTCCAAGTCGTGGTACAACTCCAAATCGACGCTCAGATCCACACTGGTTGGCAGATCCCTGAGCCTGCTGACCACCTTTCAAGTCAACGTTTCCAGTCGACGGAAAGTCGTGTCGGTCCGTGATGAATGGTTTCCCAGTTCGACTGCCGTCGGACGCTGCGTCGGATATTACGGTCATTTTGGTGAATCTCTCTCAATCCGCCATCAGCGCCTGTGGCAGCCTTTTGCAATTGACTGGCCAATTGCAGTGTTGCGTCTCATTTTGAGGCACGACTATTAACGGCTCCCGATACGTTTCTGGCTCGAATCACAATTTGTTCGGGCTCGATTGGATAGAACAATTTGGCCTGCTTGATTTTCCAAGTCGAGCAATCTGCAACCATGTGCGGTCCCCTGCGGCGCCACGCAATGCGACAACTCAACTCGTCCAACGGTTTGAGCCGATGTTTCGGAAGGTCTGGGACGCCGCTCTATGACACAAGCAATCCTCCATCTATCCCCAGGAGTTTAACCAGTCTTCTGTCAAAAAATCCCGGTATCGTACGCAGCTTCAACACTTGTGAACGCAGAGCTCAAACAATTTAAATAACAGGGCGTTCTCTTCAATAAAATCGTACCACTCTGTTCAAAAACGGCGACTGCTACTTCCAACAGTCTTTGGTGACTGTTCAGTTGGCCTAGCCTTGTCGAAACCGTTGTTTCTGACATTGGTAACTGATTCACGTCCGGTCAACTCGGAGAATTGTGCTGGCGCAACGCCATAGAAAACGTTCCGTCGCCTCCGTATCATCCGCAGTCCAAACGTGCACGCAGAAGCACTTCGTTGACACACTGAAACCTGTCCTTCTCAAATCGCGCGGGGAGTGGGCGTCTGAGGAATCTTAGAGCAATTCCCTGTTTGTCTACCGGGTGACTCCTAACAAGCTGTAACCAACCGCCTGCCAGAGCCCTTATGGGTCGTAGACTGCGAACCACGCTGACCTCCGCGATTCCAACGATGCAATTAAAACGGAAGCAAATTTTCTTCAGGCAACACGCTCCGTTATTAGTTCCATCATCCGTGTACGCCTGCGACTACCGATCCGGTCACAACAAGTGGGCAGACGGTGTGATAACGAGACGCCGGGGCTAGGTGCTTCATGAGATTTCCGTTGTGGGGGACACTTGGGTCTGCCATCGCAATCACTCCGAGCACGCCGTGGTGTCAATGAAGAAGTCCGCGACCAGGGAACTATACCGTTTTACCTACTCCTGGACACGTTCGAGATTCCCGAAGCGTCAACCTTACCTCTGTGCTGCCGCCAAGACAAGTCGTCCTCCCAGACGTTAGAACCATCGACAACGCCGACCACCGACTTTTATTCAGCTACTGCTAATCTTCGTAAGTGAGGTGTCGAGGAGAGATCCAATTCCACTGTCACAACTGCGTTATCGATAGTTGTCCATTCTTTGATGGTTGATTCAAGACCATCCATTAACGATGCAAACTAGATCAGAATTATATGAATTAGTCTGTTTTACTCAATATCCACATAACAATCTGGACTGCGTGACTTGATGTTTCGGCGGAATGCATATGAAACCAATACGCTCATACGTGAGCTGTACGCAAAGAATTTGATAGTCTTTTTTGTTAGGGTGTAACTACTAGTAAATCTCTGTAGAAATCAGTAAACATCTATCTCCCGACAATAATGTAGTCCATCTTTAAAGTATTACCATACAGTATTATCATACAGATATCAAAACGAATTTGTGCCACTTCAAATCTGGGTGATATTTTGTATTTATTTCACGCGTCTCAGTTTTCCCAACACCTGATTTCACAGACACCTATTTACAGATTCCATATAATTGGAAAAATACACGGCTTAACAAGATGAAAACGTCGCGTGGACTGTTTGATTGTCAAGCTCACAATGAAATGTTTACAGGTAAGTGTTTGAATCACAGGCTTTCCTGCTTTCGTTTTCCAGACGGAATAAACGATTTTCGTCCATATCTCATACGATTCTATCCTACACAATATGCATGTCTCCCTGGAAGTTTCAAAAACAGCTTTCTTCATTGGGTTCGTTACGATCTTTGTCCCATTTCAATCTGAATTTAACGATGAAGTGGGTCCCTCTTTTAAACTAGGAAAGTAAACGTTCTCTTTTCTTGACTTGTTAACACAACATTCACTTAGGAACAAGTTAATTTTTCTGCTGCATTGAATGGCTTCCTGGTAATGTTCGCAGAATTCCAACTCAACTCTGAATTGTGAGGTCAACCATACTGGAAGAGAGCCTGTGCAGAAAAGGTTGGTCATACAGTTCTAGACGATAAAGCGTTAATGAATACAGATCGTCCAGAATTAAACCAAGGCATAATCATTACCGGAGGCTGTTACAATATGCCAACCATACAAGTACTGTACTCAGTTCACCATTGTTACTGAACATGAAACCTGCTAAATGTCTTCAATTCGTTGTTCCCATACAAAAGCACCCGAAACAATTGTCTTGCAAGGATTTCAAAGAAAAACGCGTTCTGAGAGCGAAAAGGTCATTGTTGACGCATGTATTATTAATTGCTGTGGCAGCCAAATCTAATCATCTAGATAGCCTTCGCGCCGAATTATGTTGGTATCGGAAATATGCCATACATTATTCATCTTTGATGTGGGTGAGTAACGGGTTAGCATGTTTAGTTTAAGTACGTAAGTGTCTTCAAGTAGGAAGGAATTGTGAAATCAATAATGGAAAATCAAAAACATTAGTAACAAAGTCAAAAGTTATTGCAAACTATAGACTGATTAACCTGACTTATTTCAGAGGGACAAGAACTGTTTACTGTCCAACTCACTGAATGCAAACTTATCGTTAGTGTATGGTTAGATTACGTGTATGCGTAAACTTTGGACAGGGTAGACAGATTGCGTTTGCTTCGGTAATCTTCAAAATACAACTGTTGGCTTGTGTTGAATGAGCAATAAGAACCTGTGGTAAGTCGGACTTAAGATATCTCAAGTTTTGTCATTCACTGGCCTATACAAGTTAGTCAATCATAGATGGAATCACGATGATTAACGAACTCAGATGCATTATTATAAGAGGCTAGTTCGTACAAGTCAGTCGACTGATTCATAAACACAACTGCGCTGTTTTATAAAATGAACGATTGTGGCAGCAGACAGTTCATTTCTTTATCCGCAGTGGCACGTCGGTGTGTGAAATTTTGTAACTATACAACAACATGTGTTTTGCCAGTATTTCAACCACTATATCACCAATGTATGGTACAGAGAGTTTAATGACTTCCTGTTGTACGTATGGCGAATGCATGATAGTAATACATTATGTAACCACATACCTCTGTGAACTATATGGCTGGAGCATAGGTTGCAATCAATTCACTGGGCAGTTAGTGAGCACTATTTCCGAATGTAGTTGAAAAACCCCTACAGTGATTGATTTCGCTAAATGTCCGATTTTCATTAGAAAACCGGACGCCCAAAGCAACAGATACCTAAAATGCAACTGGGTTTTCTCAACAAACCGCCACAGATGTTACTCACAAATTGTTATTCTCTTCGTTTTGCAAAAAAATTTATTTATTTGCAACACCGCAAAACTGTGACTATCGTGACTAAAACATGGTTAAATCACCCGTCAACTGAAATTATTTGCATAAAGTGCGGAAATTCTTCGCAATTAAACATGTGATGGTGTCTGTATAATCACTATGCGAGGTATTTCTTCAAAATGACATTGACTTTGGAAGTAATATGAATTTTGTCATTTCATATTGCTGTAACAGAAAATGACCTCTGTGAGCACATATGGGATATTTGTGGATCTAGGTCTGTGAAAGGCGCAGTCGTACGAAGAACCTCATGTAAATTAGAAACGAACAGTAGTGTTGATGTTGTTCGGAAAGTTGGAGATGCTGAAGAAACAAAACAATGTCGAGAGTACTGGAAGTAACTTTATGAGAAGTATATTTGGAAATTGTAATCCAATTTAAAAACAGCGAGTACGTTGCTATTGATATCAATCTGTTCAGCGTACATCAGTAAGTTCAGCGACATATGACCTAAACCCGATTTTGCACCAGATTATCCATTGTAACACTCGTTAAATTGGAGATATTGAATGAATCCGAATAACATTGTGAATCTCCCATCTCTTCAAGATTGCCGAAAACTGGCCATCACTATGTAAAATGAATGACTGCATTTAAAAATAATGTCCTCTGTGTACATGCCCTTTAGTTTTCAAATGTTTATGGCGAGTTAGTATAGTCTACTCAACGATGAGTAATCGACAGCAGGATAAAAACCAGCTACTCAAGTCACTCAGCTTGATAGGGCTATCTTTCAAAGTTGAAACATGTACAGTGATGATCAGAATAATTAAAATGTATGCTGCGCAATTGAAGAAAGCTCACAATAGAAGCGCCATCACAGCTTTCGCATGAGTTAGTTGCACATTTTCATTATCTAACAGATGTAGTGATTAAATAGAAACGACAAGAGAATATTCTCACAAAGTAGTCAACCTGTCAACAGAAAACGAGCTAACGAGAGCATAATATGAAAGTGAGAGTATGTCAAAAGCTAGTAATCGATCAACTGTAATAAAGTGAAAAATGGTATTAATGAATGAGGTGAAATCAAAAACGGGATTCTTCACATGCAATCAACGCGGAATGTACATCAAACCTGATCAGTGAAAGCGATCAATTTGATATTGGTTTCCTTACAAGCTGACCAAATAAACAATTGACCTCGCACCAAAAATAAAATGGGAAACATACTGAACAAATCTCAACAACTTCAACAGTATGCTGCGAACGTTTCCGAATTCATTATCTTTCATAAACTCATGTATTTTGAATTCTTCCAATCCAAGTGCATGGAAGAATCTCACGATACTCTGCCTAGTATCTATTCTCCGCTTCAACAATATGCTCATATTCAATTGATAAATATTTCACTTATGGGTTGGTTTACCTCCAGCTCAGTTGACAGGAGTGTAGCAACTACTTAATTAAAATTTCAAGCGTTTTGTTGCTCAAGACTATTAATTTACTGATTAAAATAACGGTTGAAAATCAATTACGGTCGCATTACACTCTTGTAACCAGGTCATTTATAAAACAAGTTGCATGAACTAATCGACTGCAATGATACGTTTACGCGCAACATTGGGAAATCAAAGCCCTATGAAACGGTAACATTGGTTTTCCTTTCAAATCCATCGGAACCACATCCAGAGAAGCTTTACAGTTTGATTTGAGTTCATTAGTGTGGTGACTACATTCTTCATGGAATTTATCGCAGCTTAGTTGGTGCTACGCGCACGTTCGCGTATATGAATCAGAATTCCAGTCCACAACATCCCCGGTTCCCGCCATCCTGCCATTCCTCGTCCGTTGGTCGATGCAGTTCAGCGTGACTCATCCGGTCGCCTCGCTTCCCTGATCCGCTCGTGTGAGCTTGGACGCCCTCCCTCGCTTAGGTATCCACGAGTGTTGGTATATCGCACCTCGGTTTATAAGCCACAATGTGCTGATAAGAAAAATCTGTCCTAATTGGTCAGTTCGCAAACTGTTGTTTGTCGGATATTCCTATCTTTCATCGCATTAAGGAGACGTTACAGGAACATTTTCGAAATAGAGTACAACTGTAAAAGTATTCACAGATAATTAACACAACGAGAAATCAAATTGTGTTTGTTATAATTTATGCGGTTTATTTGTCATGTTATTACCAATGAATAACAATATACACATCGAGGACTTTCCTTAGTTTATTGAACACTTCACAAAATTTAAAAATAATTACAACAGTCGAAACGTACACTACTGCATTACTATCCTGGTGTTCCATTATTTGTCTTCTCGAAATCCGAGTTGTTATTTGCAACGGAAGGCGAACACGTGAAGATCAACTCTGCTGAATGGATTGATTGGACAGTCAGATGTGTTCAAATTGTACGAAATGTACTGTCTGCGACTGTCGCATCTCGTGATCAGGCTACACATAATATATCATTACACTGAGTGTAATCAGTAGAGTACGACCTAAATATATATTGGACAAAACAAAAGTGTGGACTCAGTCTATCCTGTCGTCGGTTCTCTCCAATCTGACCGTAATTCTAGTCAATAGATTCCATGTATATTACCATCCGCGTTCAAGTATTTGGAGGTTATATTTGGTTAATCATCTATTTTGAATGACGAATACTATGACATTTGGAGTATCAATAATAAATTCGCTGTTGTGCAACTGCCGATGTTCCACGGTGAACCTCATAGCTCAGTTGGCCGGATGCATGCTCTTCAACACCTGGACTCTAATCGCGGTCCGGATACATCACAGTTGGATATCATCACAATAAAAATATCCGTTTCAACATTTACTGTTACAGATTAGGAATAAGGAAGACAACAGGCTGATATTGCACGATTCATGTCCGGACAAATTTCGCCGTATCTTTATGATTCTATACCAGTCAGAGAAAGCGAACGAGATATCGGAGAAAGTCAGTCATGTTTAAATGGAGATTTGACGGAGAATCCCCGCCTGGTAAAACAAACAAATTAGAACGCAGTCTAAAATGTAACGAATGATCGCAAGCATTTTGTGATATACCAGCTGCGTCGGTCATTCAAACTTACACTCGTTAATGAGTCTTTTATTCCAGTGCTCAATAATACTGAATGAAATCCATTATTCTCTACGTGACAACCTCGTGCTTGCTGCTGTTCTTCTCAACATTCATTCACAATCCGTATCTCCATTGTCTGGGGTGGGATACCGTTTCTCTGCAGGTGAAATTTGTTTACTCAGGCAGACTAATGATACGATAAGGCTAGTCCCGGAACAATGTATCTGAGTGATTTGAACCACACAACCAGCGTCCAGTTTCTCATTTCATCGCTGATTCGATTAGCTTTATTCCAGCAGCACATGACGGACAAACACTAACGATCAGATGTAAATAAGTAGTAACGTGTTTTGACTACTAACATAATGGTTTCGTAGCGTAATGTATAAATCCGAATATTTGTTCGGATATCGTTCCACCGATTAGAACCGAAGGTCAGTTTTGTGGCACACACGGAAAACAAGAAGTGACTAGCCGGAAGAACAAAGATTTTACGTCGGTTGTGATGTTTTCATCAGGGAGCGGGTTATTTATCCGAGGAGTGTGTGACACGGTGAGGAAAGTTTATTTTGTGAGGAACCCCAATATCGACGTGCCCTCATGTTTGTTACTAACGCATTATCCATATATTGCATCACGGTAGTCAGTACTGTGTGTTATCCATTTACTCCAGCCTAAGGCTTGTTGTCTGAAGTGCACAGTCATTCGCCATCGACTGGACACACATTCGTATAGACACCATTGTTTCCTACAAACCGAACGGAAAAATGGCTTGAACCATGAAATTAAACTGTTGACACCATAATATCCGGTATTTGCCTGACCTTAACTATATGCTTACACGCGAGTGGGGATAATAATATTCAATAAGTCTAACTTTTCATGGGAGCCAAATGTCGATGTTTGGAACCTACGAACTCTGAAGCAACAGAACGACGTTATACCCTCTTTTCTACTTGAAATCAGGGCCACGTTGGTTAAGTCAACGTGGAGAGAACCTGTATATGACAGAGTATTACTCATTTAGTTACTGCGGTGAGAAGCAATAAAATATTGGCCTAGCTGATTTTGCCCTTTCGCTGCTTCCTGGCGGATGAGCTTTCGTTTCACATGTAAATGCTGGGACGGTAAAAACGATGTTTCAGCCACCATCCACGTGTGTGTTCCGTCGTTCATCTATTCCAGTTATCTGTTGTTTGGTGTTGGTTAACCTTGACTCAACGAACGGAACCATTGCTTCAACAGTCTTAGACTAAATACAATCAGTCCGGTGTAAGGTGGGTGTTAGGTTTCTGTAGCAGTCAGTCAGTGTTACTTACTGCGTGATTTATGTAACCTAGTAATCTGTTCAGAGGTCAACACAGGAATGAGTTAGCTTTGAGCTCACATGTTTATCCTAATGTTTTGTCCTGAGGGATAGAGCGCAGTTAAAGTTCAGTTAATTTAGAGAGTGTAGCTGATTTTCAACACCCAAAAAGGACTATAGAACGGAATTCATACACATTTCTTATATCTTCAGCAGTTCCAAGCGGAATAAACCTGACTCGGGATCTCCATATTCAAGAGTTAACGGTTTGTTGCCTAACATTGCTAGAAATTAGACTATCGGGCTATTAACCGCCATATCTTGTCAACTGAACTGAACTAAACCGACTTAGTGTGCCACGTAAACATCCACAGTGCACTTTTTCACGAGAGGTTGTTTTCACCTAGTGAAGCCCTGACAGTTTTAAAAAACTTTCGAAATGAGATTTTATCTTACACTTCCATAGCCTTATTTATGTATCATGTTAGGACTTTGCTATCCCAAAATCCTCTGATATTTTCATTTATTTGTTTACCCCTAATATTCTCAATGACTACCATAACTCGTATTACTGCAATTATCATACGAGATGTATGCATTCTACAGAAACTGTCATTCGTATGCGTAATTTAAGTATTTCAAGATTCTGTTTCTTTTACGATAGTTTTGATTACCTTCGTTTGACACACTCCCTATTCTTGAATTGTCTTTGTAATTTTCATACTCGGTTGCATCGGGTATCTTATTTTTTACCTGACATATCATGTTCTGTTAGGGAATGACTAAAGTTTTATATTCCGAACGTTCCAGACGGAACCGTGTTCAGCTGAGACAGAAATAAGCAGAACACACTGCTACACAGTGGATGACAATCTTGAATGATTGTGCGAAATATGCTTATACTGTTGTGACATTTATGACTTCGTTCTGAATTTCAGCATGTTCATTGGTTCCGTGGTAAGATATTGTGTAGAAATCGTGTCTGCGTTAGTCTCTAGGATGGGTTGTTCGAATCGCCATCGTTCATCTGCAAGGGTGTGCATGAAAGTATTTAAAATGAACGCCTCAAACGTCATTTTCAACTACAATGTTTGCACTGAATCAGCCGGCAATTTCAGTAGAAAAACAACGCACTAAACACGATCAACATCAAGTTATGTTTATCAAAACTTTTACCGCAATTAGGATAGTTTGCCAGATTTAGACTGTTTAGTATGCGGATTGCTATTGTGGTGGATTATCAAGCCGGAGGTGAGAGTATTCCAACACTTGGCGGAATACCTCAACGCGGAAGGGAGGTCCGTCCAAAAGTCCATAGCGAGCAGATCGGGGACAACGTGGGCGACCGGATGAGTCATCGCTCGACTGGATCGGACCAACGGGCGAGGCACGGCAGGCAAAATAAGATGGATGACCTGATCGGGGCGCCGTTATTCCAACACTCAAGGGAATATCTCGACACGGTCGCGGAATACGGTCAAAACCCACAGTGGATAGATTGCGGACAACACGAGCGACCGGACGAGCTATCGCTCAACAGGATCGGATTAACGGGCGAGGAGTGGCAGGCGAAAACCCCCCGGTAGAAGGCGCCGATCACACACGTAAACCGGGCAGAAGTGCACACGACGCGTGAGCGGAAACCTGGACGTGTTGTGGACTGGAATGATGACTCATAAACGCGAGCGCATGCGTAGCGTGGTAACTATCGCGTTGGACAATAAAGATTGTGCTTTATTGGACGTCTTTTCGCCACACTATGACAACGTATGATGATAAACAGGAATGGCAACAAAACGCTGCCTGTGTACATTTTAATTAGCCGATTTTGACTAGGGTGGAACCAATCTCGAATGTTGTGACACGTCTAGCCGTATCATGCTCTTTACGAACTGTTTACAGATTCATTCAGACTCTAGACTAAATTAGATATGTTTCATGAATGTTGAAATCAACGAATATCCCTGGCTGTACCTGTGAGATATATGGAATGAAATGTATTACAAGCGTTTGCTACAACGTGCCGTCCACAAACATAATCTAGGGATTAACGTATTTTTTCCTTAAACTAACACAGTCTTCTCTACAGATAGTTAAGCGTTGTGACTATGCCGATCTCCGTGGACTGTTTGGCGGAGATCAATGATAATGGTCTGATCTCAGATATTATCATCTTCCGCTCGTTCATGGCTTTCGGTCGTGTCTCATATGGTTCCCTCATATACCAAATGAAAGCTTAGAACATCTCGGTGAATATTAACCTACATTCATGGGAAATGAGTTCTCAGAATTATACCCCGATCAGGTCGTTATTCCTTCTGCTTAATCTCTGAAACATTTCTCCAAAAGAGTTTTTCCGGCTATCTTTTATGTCTTATTTACACCAGTGACCTTGAGAAAATATTTTAACAACGTTGTTCTCTATGCTGATAATGCAAACTTCTGGAATTCTAGAGATCCTAATGTGTTACAGATCGATCTTGATAGAAATTATATTCTGATCGGAATTACTGGAATGTTCATCTCATCGACTGAAAATAGACGCATATTGCACGCATAGAAGACTCAGGGAATTTAGCCGTGATAGACTTCACAGTACAGTGTGCAATTCGGAAATAGATCTGAAAATATACCTAAACCTCTGGCTGTTGTCTAGCTTGAGATCTGAATATCATCACCAGATGGCCACCAAAAAGAGGACCAGAGAACTTGGGATGATATAAACTTCTGCTTGCATCGGTAAACAGGCTTTTCGAAGCTTTCTAGAATGTGTTCAACCTCTGTTTGAGTATGCAGTCAAGTTGTGTATATTGGCCTGAGGAAATGTAATACCTGCTAGTGAACGTGTTTGTGGAGCACTTCTCAAAATAGTCACTTGCCTGCGGTATGCCTTTAGCGAGTCATGCTTGACAATCTTGATCCCTATCTCGTTGAATTACAACTAGTCTGCGGTAACGCGATTAATACACACTGTTTTTAACGTGGAACCTGTGTAGCAATTCTTCAAATCTGTGGCCAATAATGACTGATAAGTTACTGATTAGAGGCTCTGAATAGTTCAATTTCGGTCCTTCCCGAGATAACAACACCTTTCATACAGTTATCAACAAGTCGAAAAGCACTCTCTCTCTCTGTCTCTCTGAGGTCGTCAGCCACTGTTCTGGAAGATCGTCGTAGAACGTAATTCGATTCTCATCCACTTAAAGCAAGTGTTAGATTCGTAATCGTCGTCTGTTTTTGGTAGTTACAGATATTCTTTAGGTTGCTACGGACACCCAGCGTTCTATGTTTAGTTTCCTGATCAGCGCATACACGCAGTATAACAAATAATACAAACTAACTGAATTCGGTCGACTTGAACATCTAATTTTTCTACTAATCACTGAAGGCCCTACAATTCGTGATGTGTAACGATGCGGATACTCACTAACATTACCTCATTCTAAACTGTTGTCCGATCGTTCGACGTTCTTGAGAGTTCAGCAATACTGGCTGTTCAACATATTTAGTAATCGCACTTCATTGAGAACATCTTTGTTTCCAAGCTCCCATGAACCAGAAGGGTTTCTAAGCTTTTCTTTTTTCTCTCCAAGATTGATTTATTCATAGTTCACATCAGATTCTGGCAAGGCAAGTGCAAAGTAAATTTTGGTGAGTGGAATTTTGTCCTACTTGGCATCCATCTACGATTAAGTAAACAGAAAAAGCCAGGTGCGGAAATTTGTATTTTGAAGGAAAGCTCATTAAAGCAAGGTGAACAAGAACACTACAAACTACACGGGGGAGAATCACAAACTCTGTGGTCGGAAAGGAATAAAAAATAACTTCAATTATGATGTTCAGTAACACTAAAACGAGTGTTTTGTACTGTTAAAATATTGATTAAGAGAGCCAGAGGTGATCCATACGTAGTGAGTAGTACTACGATAAACACTGAGCTAGAAAATTTGTGAAGTGTGGTTGACTAAGAATATTTCTAAGCTGTTATGAAATATACACAGTAGTCAGGGCCAACTTGAGTGGTCATTGTCCCCAGTTCTTTACGTTTGCACTCATGTCATCTATCAAGCCTTGGCTAGTTAAAACAATGTTCGGCAAAGAACGACTTTCTTTGACTGCGTATTGCCTCATACCGGATACCCAGTGGTGTTGGCAAAATGTTCACAGCAAGAAAACATTGGATAAACTTGCGGTTTACACAGCTTGTCAAAACGACGTTCACTAAAGTACAATTCAACGGAGGCTGCTTG
>LOND01003342.1:29516-43459 GCA_014220965.1 Paragonimus kellicotti | reverse complement strand
GTATAGCATTGACGTGCACGATGCCTAAAACCAGTACTGGCTAAAAATAGATTATGCTCAGCGCAGCTGCAACAATCGCCCACCATTATCTGATCGATGTGATGCTATCCCAAACCTACCACCTAAACGAGATTCGGCTTCACCAAGGCGACCGACCTGGGCATTCATATCTCCGGCCAGAACGACTATATCAGAGCCACGTGTCGACCGAAGGAGAGTGGCCAGATCCGAGTAAAATGCGTCCTTGACGCCGATGTCACTACAGTCAGTAGGAGCATAAGCAGACAATGAATAAATTTCTGAAAGTTTTGCGTCTAGAGCTGGTTTTAACAGAACCTGCCAAGCGGACGGCACAAAGTCTACTGTTAACAGGAATCCAATCTACTAATGCGGCTGCGGCCGTCGTGCTGAGAACTATACCTACCCCAGCCTGACCTGTAACAGCTGTTAGTTCCATACGTTGACTACTGTCATGGATTCTAGTCTCCGAGATACAGCAGACATCAACGTGCAACGAGTCTAGCGTTCGTGCGAGAGCCGCTTGCTGACCTATCTGTTTTAGCGTGCGAACGTTGAAGGCACCTATATTAATTCGCGTTCTAGGTCTAAGCAAGGGACGAGGGAGGCCTGAAGCTGAAGGCAAGAGACGGAACTTACCGGCTCAGTGTTACTACAGTTAGCTACATCTGTTGTGGGACCTGTAGAGTAATTATCAGAAATGGAGGTCGGGAGGGCCTGAGAGTAAATTTGATAGGACAGTGGGGGAGGGGTCAGCAGTAGCATGTTTTCGCCTATCCACCCTGCTGTATGCAGCAGATAGGGCGACCCGGTTTATACTGCGAGACGGCCGATGCAGTATGGATTTATTGTTGTTGTGAATATTCATGGTTGTGTGTGGGCTGAGATACTGCCAGGACGCCCAGACCTAGACAGGAGAACGATTAGGGTTCTCAACCAAAGCCTTTGGCTCAAAAGCCTGTACCGCAAGGCAGCGGTTGGGTGGCAATGTACCAGAACTGGTACTTTTTCCCGGAAAAGATGCCAACCTGGAGGACCAGGAGACTGGTTTGTCAGACCTCTACCCATTGGCCTGCCTGGTATGAGTGACTCTATCTATCCTGTCTCTTATACACATCTAGATGTGTATATAAGATATATATATATATATATATATATATATATATGCATGGAGACCTACCTACAATTTGATGGCCGAGTCTACCTGCAGAAGAGAGGCACACCAATGGGCTCACCCATATCAGGATTACTTGCAGACGCCGTAATGAAGCACTTCGAATGTGAAGCCTTTCAGACATTCAAACCTAAAGTGTGGCTTCGATATGTGGATGACACATTTGTTGTTTTACCTCGGACTCAGCTTGACCAGTTCCACAGTTGTTTGAATAGCATAATAGATGGAATAACCTTTACACGCGAAGAGGAAGAAAATTCACGCCTGGCGTTTCTCGATGTATCGGTCATAAGAAGATCTGATGGCAAGCTTGAAACTACTGTCTATCGTAAACCGACAACAACTGACGTCATTCTCAGGTTCGATAGCAATCATCCAGCCTGTCAACTTAAAAGCTGCGTGCGAACATTATTTCGACGTGCAGACACGCACTGTAGCTCAACTGAACTAAGAAGACAAGAACGAAAGCACCTGTTCAAACTGTTCACTTCTAATGGGTACCCTAATAGCTTCATAAAGGCATCTATCAGAGGATTCACAAGAACTGAACGTACAGAACCCAAAACGCGAATGACAGTGCCATATATTCACGGCACATCTGAAGCAGCACAAAGGATGCTCCAACCACTGGGCATCCAAATATCACACAGGCCAAATTCAACACTCCGTTCAGCTTTGGTGAACGCTAAAGATCGTGTAGAACCACACGAACAGTCTGGCGTGGTATACGCGATTCCATGTCTCGGGTGTGACCAACAATATGTGGGAGAGACAGGCAAACACTGCGCACACGAACACAAACTAGCGATGCGGCGAGCCGACCCTAGATCACAACTGTGGCACCACTGCGCGGACACAGGTCACGAGGTCAACATAGATCATGCGAAAGTGGTCGCACGGGCAAAGATGAAAGGGGAACGGCTTGTACTGGAGGCTCTCTATTCGCGGAATTCGTTCAATCGACACGTAGATATAGACAGCCACTACGTCAGCATCGTTGATACTGAAACCAAGAGCGAGCGAAGACAGACCGACAGGCGAACACGGTGAGTGGCAGAGCAACCTCATTCCAACACATTTATTTGTTTGATAACGGATCCTAGTGTGGATTTGAAACGTCACAATAAATCGTTCACTACTCAGTGTGTGCCCTTTTAAATACTTTATATATATATATATATATATATATATATATATATATATATATATATATATATGTCACAGGCAGGCCGCTTGAATGTTGATCATCTGAATGGGTATCGTTCTCTGGTATGTATTTTTTCGTCTCAGAGTCTTATCGTTCCTTATGTGTGCTGATATACGCTACTCATTGATGGAGTGTTACGTGTGTATACCGCCGTTTCTGTTTCAGCCATAATTACTGTGGGTTTAGAAATCACTCGCTTTCTCAACAATGCTAAGCATCTGGCCGGGATACTTTCTCGCAGTGTGCTCTGGTTTGCTTGCTGCCCTAGCTTCTGTGTGGGGCAAATTGTTCAGTACATCGGTAAAAAGCTCCCTTTGGTTCAATTTTATAGTCGGATACACCTTGTATGTGGGCGTCAATTTGGTTATGTGGGTTGTTTTTGCGGCCGCATTAAAGACTAAAGGGAAATGTGTTGTCACTCTGGGGCTTAATTGCTTGGCAAACTTCGGATTCTCAGTAAGTTGTAAACTTTTTTTTGGTTTTACTTTTTCGTTTTCTAGGCAATGTTCGGTGTGCTTCTTTTTGGAGAAACTCTGTCTCTACAATGGCTTATAGGCATGATTTTCCTTTGCGTTGGTACTGTGTGTTTATTACGTGATTCTTGAGGACACAACCAATGAATTCCGTGATTTGTCAGATTTGTAAATAGAAGCCGTGCGATCTCTTCTGAATAAACTTCATACCTTTAAAGACTGTTTTCAAAGTCATTCGTACATAAAGCGTTTCAACAGATTGCTTCTTATGTTCGGTCATCAGGCTGATGATGTTCAAATGACGATATATGAGGATATGTACCAATGATGCCCCATACTCAGCTAACGACGGACACCCGCAGGACCAGTCTCAAAATCAAATTCTGTCATTCGTCAATCAGTTGAATTTCCCCCCGGTACACCTTAAATGAATCAGCGGTCGTAGTATGCTTGAATCAGAAGGTTGCTGTTACTCGTTCACTCTGAAGGTGATTCTTCTGTAGAAAAGTACCGCTGAGTTCTGAGTTCGATTAGGCATATCTGTGTTCGCATTAAGGTCGGAATGAGCGTTTTTTAAAAGTTCCTTACTTCTGGATAACGATAAGCATGATCACATGGTTTCCAACCCAACAGAGGAAAACTGTCAACCTCGCCTACCAAAACAGGCATATACTGAAGGTTTTAGACTACTTTGGGAGCTTTCGTTGATCACTGGTAGTCCCTGACTAATGCGCGGCAAACGCCGATGTAGGGCACAAAGTACTTAGCTGGGCTATAGCATTCTTACTATTGGACCAACTTATTCAATCAGCAACTTACAAGTGGTTGATGCTAGTATTAATCGCCAAAAAAAAACACGGTTCACTTTTAAAGCTGAGAAAAGAGGGATGACAGTCATTTCATATAAGTCACCTCTTAGCGTAAATGCCCATTATTCATGCGCTTTTTCTCTGCGAACGATCACTATAGTTACATGTGAAAATAAGACAGAAGCGGGTTCCATCTCCAATTACGGTAACTACTTCTGCGTTGATTTAACCAACTTAACGGTAACGTCCAGCACACAATCCAGTGTACCATATTAATAAAGACCGCGTGATTTGAGAGTTGTAAACGTTTACTCTTAGACAACATCTGCAGGTCAGTTAATCTCGTCGTCTCGTATCCTTACTTTATTGTCAACTCGGCCAAACACTAGTAACATCCACGGTGTTAATTTCTCGTAACGCTTCTTGTTGAACTGAACCAAAGGGTCCCCAACCCAACAACCGAACTCGGTCTGTAGCGCTTGACATCCGTTCTTGCTCATCTACTCAAAATCATTACCCGTTCGCCTATACTAATATGTTGTCCTGCGTGACATTTCATTAGTTGGCACTCCTGCAGTAAGACACAGCTACCACTGAGTGGGCCTCGCTTCTTGACTATACTGTTTTTTATCCACTGGTGCTACTCGATGCATGCGGTCAAACACAGATATCAATGAAGTTATGTATTAAGGCTGTTAACATTTCTCTGTCCTGGTGGTCACGCTCTGCAAAGTGGCGTTCCGGTAGTCGTCTTGTTCATGTTCCTCAGGCTTCCAGGAGATCCTCTGCTGGTTGATGAGATCTCTGCGATAAGAGCTTTTTCTGCTTAGTGCATCTCATCGCAACTGTTATAGATATCTAGAGGGCAACCTACAAACTTCGTTTTCAAAAACAAAAGTTGTTCTAACGATCACCCCACTTGATACAACCTAATTGATGGAGATAATGAGCAGAGTACACCTGATTCGGTTCACGCCGCCGTAAGGAAGCCACGTTTACACATCGAGAAACAGGATGGATGACACACAGCAACGATATATTTCTCCCGTCATCAACAACCGTAAAGCTGTTGGAGACGGCGTATCTTTTTTATGTCTAACCGTATCTTTTCAACCATGTCGTAAACTAACGTAGTGGTGCTATTCTGTTAGATAAAACTGCGGCTCACAGTCTTAAGAGGATGACATGCATTGAAAAATATGGGGAACACGTTTGCCAATTCATGTGGTACTTTCGTGTTATATATACTTTACAAGATACACTTTTGGAAGTATTACACGTATTGTTTGAGAAACGGTTCTGCGAAGACGCGTGTTGAACGCTGTTCCGTGCAACGAAGCTGACAGCTGCGACATTCAGTGAATTTCGAAAGATGGCTAAACGCTTACTAAAGCACGTCCGATTTTTCTTCAGACTCATACCACAGCCCATACATACGCATCTGCCATTATTGAACAAACTTGTGATTGCTTGATGGCAACGTTGTCAACCAATGTTCGTGCGGCATCGAGTTGAGACCTCACACACCGAAGCGTGTGTTTGGACGGCCTGTCAACATTCTGTTCATGTGTAGTACTATCTTGCATGACTGTATACATATTAGGATGGGGGTTAGAGCTAGGTACTTGAATGAGTTTTCTGTTTGTGGAAATACGTGATAATTATTAGAGATGACACATGGGCGCGGTCTTGTTCGGCTGAACAGCCATATCAACAAAAGCATTCCGTCAACAGTAGGTAAGTTGAAATCGATTAAGAAGCGAGACTCTGATTGATGGGAGATGCCGAGGCGAACTTTATTTGATTGCTCAAGTTTAATTCTAGTTGAAAGTAATACGAAACGAACCTCCTCAAGCAAAAGGTGTTACCCTCATTGTTCGTCAAGCCTGACTTTCGCACGGTGGATTGACTGAACAACAGGAGTAACAGCCGCTTTCCACGGACAATAATGTGAACACTTCTAGGGCTACTCCTTGTGACCAACTTCACAGAGCAAACCAATTCTGTTTACGATCTAATCGCTTGACTGATGGGATTTTGATAGCGAAAAGGTGGCGTGATGCTCTAGTTTTTTTGGTTTCCGGTTCTGAAACATCTGAAGTTGAGGTTTGCCTCCATCGACCCGTTGCATTTTTTCAACGATCTGCGACATATACGGCTGAGGACACCGTTAAGCATGACATGATCGTGAATAGTGTCGTGTGTATGGAATCTGGTTGAAATAACGTTTACGCGTATACCTGCACTACACAACATCGCTCGAGGTGAACAACGCTCGATATAATTGTCTATGAGATCTCTCTTTGCGTACTGATCTTAACAGATTTCTCTGAAGTCCTTTACGAAGGGCAACCTCAGGTCCAAAACGACTGTCGGCTATATATGACTGCAGGTGCACCAAGGCGTGATTAGTACAAATCGCGGGGTATATCATCAGTTTCACTAATCGTTCGAAAGAGCGTTGCCGGTTCTGATCTCACCTCTCATTAACATTTTGAAAAGAAGTGGAAGGAAACCTGGACGTGAGGCATTGCTACGCTTTAGCTACTGCACAAATCCTTTAGAACGTAGGCTCTTGCCATAGCTACCGCGATTTATTCGCAGCATCTATTTGGCTCTCTTACCCGATTGAAACCGGGCAATTTGCTTGTCACTGCTTTCCAGTAAACGTTCACACTCTCGATCAAATTCCAGTTGAAGTCAAGTAGCGCGGGGAAAACATGTTCAGTGAAAGAACGCTGGAACATGAGTCTTGTATCCATCGAAAATACATGACTTACACAATGCGCTGCATAGACTACCATCTTTAGGTTACATTAAAGTAGGAAAATATTCAGCATTTAGCTAGACTTCACGGACAACTTGGTTGAAACTGCAATATCCTCCTCCGCAGGAAAGTTTTTTCGAGGCAGCAATGCAAGCTGGACTCTTTCGGCATTTCAAAGATGACATTAAATGGCAAGTAGGTCGAGCGCCGTCTTGTCTTGATTACATTCTCACCAAAAAGGTCGACGTGGTAGACTTTAAAAAAAACTCGCTGTCCCAGTTGGTCACGGTGATCATGAGACAATTTAATTCATCTGTTTATTCGGAATTGGGCAACATTCCTTTAAACCCTTTGCAAAGTGCGACCGAAGCTAGTTACGCGCACGGAGTAAACTTGAATTCGTGCATGGTTCTGCCTACCTCTCAGATCATTGCCTCCTCGTTATGAAAGAAGATCCCAGACCAGTGGACAGTCAATCAAGCAAGGAGGACAATTGTGCTTAAGCCACTGCTACATGTTGCGTAACACACCTCTGAATGCAGCCTCCGCCTGCTTTCCTGGCCGTATGGTACACTTTCGCAGGGCTAAACACTGCCCATCAAAGTTGAGCGACTGCATTATCGCACTCAGCCTAGATCGTCATTGGTAAATCATCGCTGAGGAAATCTATGATGCCGTTAACAACCATTTTCTAGTAGTCCCCGACCCAGTAAACAGCCGAGACGCTTTAAGAAGTAAGACCAAACTTTCGATTACGTTGGAACGTTCAGCGTGTAACATATACCACCTAGAACAGACTGAACTTGTGTTTGTTGAGTCCGTTATTTGACACAATCGTACCACGGCTGCCACAGAGGTCTTACTGTCAACGTGGTCATGTTGATAAGTTGAAGGTGAATCCTACGTTGAAGTCACAACACAGGCAATGTAAAAGGTTGATATTTCACAATTTCATACCTCTGATGGACTTACCAATACAGATGTAGAGGCGATCGGCACTGAGTAAACAGCACGTAGATGTGACTATTTATAACTCACGTGCTACTTCTAAACACAAGAGAAACCTTGAGTGGAGTACTCAAAATATCTGTTTCAAATCGGAACCAAATTAGAGAGCATACTAACTCCTAGATTACCCTTCCCAGAACTGATATTCACACTGTCATACTGAGAAGCTGCGCCACAAACTTCGAAGAACCGCTAGCAATGCTTTCTGATAGTTCCTTGTCAACCGACTGTCTACCGAAAGCCCGGAAACAACCCACGATCACATCTAACTTCCAAGGTGGACGCAGAGATGATCCAGGAAACTATCCGCCAATAGCATTGCTGTACGTGCTCCCCAGGATGAGTACAAAATTCCTCCCAATCCATTCCCTGTCCCGTTAACCTGTTGTTCGAACTCCAATCGATTGGAACATGTATCCGCGTAATCCCCTCTCTTTGATCGCGCACGTCCGTGTACAGAGTGAGTCCAACCCTCTAAACCAATGGTGCTTAGAATATAGCTTTCTATTCATTGTCAACAAGTGCAATCTCATGCGTATTCACCATCAAAATTGTGTTGAACCCTACCTTGGCAACACAAAACTAGATTCTGGCATCCGTGTACGAATAAGACCTGGAGACCCTGATGGCAGGCAGTTTGAATCTGCCTACTATTTGTGTAGCCATCGCTAAAAGGAAACAAGTGGCCTTGAACCTCGGGAAAAAATTGTGGAAGCTTCCATCCCGAAGTCCTTTTCGTTGTGTTCGTTTCCGCGCCCCGCCCCCACTTAGAAACGGATATATAGGCCCGCCGTCTTTATTGGGTGCTCATTTAAAGTGTTTGGAGACATTGTAAGAGGAATTGGAGTCCAGGAAAGTCCCCTATCGAGAGAGGCTAGCGGAATTAGGTCAGCTATCACCTTATGGAAGACCTAATTCTTACGTAAACAATGTTCAGCATTCCGAGTCATCCACTACCACGTCTCCTCCCACTAAACAAAATGAACGTCACTTTCTAAAACTGGGTCATAGAATAGGCAAGTTACTTTGCAGATAGCTGTTGTTCACATTGAGGCATACTGCCCAACTCTGTGGTTACGGCTGAAAGTTCTAAAATTCTATCGACAAATTCGTGAGATACACCCTACACTACAAGTTTCCTAATAATCATTCCAGCCCAATCCCACTGGTCGTTAAGTGCGCATATCCAAAAGGGGACGTTTTTCAGTTATCTTTGCTGATATGACAATAAAAACGGGGAAATTGCTTGAACTGACAATCATCTGCAGCGAACGACGGTGCTGAAGTTAATCCCCGTTGAGACACAGCATATATTAAACGTTCGAATGCTTACTGACCCGCCTGTCGGAAGGTGCGAACGTTAAAAACGTCAGATACCTTGTTAGAAAACGTTTATCGCTTCAAGGTGCAGGAAAAAATAGTAGTGGTTGAATGTCGTCTTTGAAAAAAAAATTCTGATGCTTTCCAGTTGTTTTATACTGTGGAAATGGGTTGATTTGAGGAATTTTCTCATCCAAAAATCCGGCGTGAGACAAGAAATAGTTTTCTCGGAGGACTTCATTCCGAGTCCGGTTCAGAAGTATTTCTCACCTGACAGTGAATAAGGCTGCCGTCTAATTCTGGTTACTGCTGTAAGCGTATTCAAGGCGACCGCATGGAATAATGCTCTGGCGAACGCAATCAAACGTTGATCGGTCGGAGTGCTGCTTGTGTGAAGGTGCCCCTAAGTTTAGTGCTACAAGTAAAAGTGTCATCTTGTTGTTCGGCTATAGGATCGTGCTCCACTACTTAAGCGCTGTAAATTGTTCAACAGCGATTAGAGATTTCAATTTCGGAAGGTGAACTAGAATGCCTATTTTTGTAATGTAAGTCCGACGTAGGCCTGAACTTCCAAGACAAAGCTTATCTTCAGATTGATAGAGTCGCAATGCGCAATCCACTTGGTCAGGTGTCAGCTCATAATATCTGACCAAACTAGAGAAACAAACTTCAGACAAACCGGAGAGTTTGGTCCCCAATAGAAGATATGTTGATGATGTACTGTTAGTCACAAACGATCAGATGGAGACAAGGCTTGCTAAGCTATTTACATCAAAATATTGGTTACACTTTAAAAGATGAGGTTAATAGCCGACCACCGTTTCTGGATATAACGACGATTAAGAGGATGGGTAAATCCATTTATCATGTTATCTATTGGAAAAATACTTGGACCGGTCGGTATCTACACCTTGACAGCTTTGTTCCAGTAGAGTGTAAATCAAGATTGGTGCGCAGGCTGTTTGACCTGGCAAGACGACCTTGCACTAGCGACACCTCGGACGATGAATTAAGTCAAACAGAGCAGTCCGTTATAAACGGTTATTTGATGCGATTTATAAGAGAATTCAACACGGATAGCATGCACGGTAATCTGTAACTCGTAGTTCCACCTCCTCCTCCCCCCAAAAAACTAGTTTTACAAGTGCCATTCGAAGACGACAACTTGTGCCAAATAGTTGGACAATGCTCAGGGTCAGCTGTCGTCCGCGCGTTCTTTGCCGCGAGGCCAGTGATCATATACAACTGTCCGAATCCCCACGTCCCTGGTTAAGCAACCGGTGCCTCAGTTCGCTAGATTAAACAATCTGAATGCAAATGTGGATGCGGAGCATTTTATGTTAGCAGGACTTAGCGCTAGGGTGGAACCAGGATTGAGAAACAGCAAAATAGGCTTAACAAACGGCGAGGCATTCAGGACACTTGGCAGCAAACACCCACTAACATATGGTTGACTCATCAGTTATTTCGTGTTCTCGACTGGGAACAAACGTTTGCTACGATATACCAAGGTGAATGCAACCAGACACCACCACTCCATTTTGTGCTACAAAAAGATATCTTTGTGATGTCGATGCCGCCTTGGTAACAACCGAACTGGCTGTATAAAATGACCTATCTGTGATTTGGAATTTTGTACGTTTAACACGTCCACAATGAACACCAGTGGAGATGCAGCGGAATCTGCTGGAGCATAGATCGCCCATGTCAGTCTTTTGCCAGTTCCGTTCAAGTTTGCAATGGGAAATCGTTGTTTCTAACAGCCACCTTACGTCTGACTGCCCTACTCTGATCTATCTGACGTAGTTGAACTTGGTCGAATCGATATCTTTGTCAGTGTAAATCAACGTGGTAAGTAAGCCTGACCACTATCTTTAAGTAGCGGGACTGACCAGCCGCCATACACACTCACTTACATCTGACCAGACAACCATATGGTTCGGGTCTCCCCGGGAGTAATGGGGAAAATTGCTGAACAGTAGAAATTAATCAAAAACAAGTAATAATGCGTATGGGGGCACTCACCTGCTTACGACACGTTGATACTTAGACAATTTAAGGTCGTACTGTAAGAGACTACTGACTGGCCACACACTACCGACCCAGGTTTGTCAGCCTACCTGTCAGGACCCCGGTGATGTCTTTGTTGGGATCCCCATCGATAAATTTCAGTTAGATGAAAATCTCGCTTGCAAACAAATTAGGTGACCTAGCCCGTATCTTCACTAGCTAATCAGTTGATCGCGTCTCTAATTCTTTCGATGATAAGCGAGACTGATCCACCTGACAATTTGATTGACGTGAACTGAAACCGAACAAGAAGTAACGGTGTGGAACCCAGATTTGTGCGTTTTTCGGTTCGACCGTTCCCGTTGATATGAACGACTATAGTTTGAGAAGTTGATTAGACTAATTCATTGATCAAGTTTGGCCCTAAACGTTGCAATGAAGGGTTAATATACAGACTGGATGCGAATGGCTTGATTTACGAAATAATTTCATTAGGTGGCTCGGATGTCACATTGCTTTTTCCGTGCTAGGCAGGTGTTTGTTTCAGCTTTACACCCTTATGGTCTCTTTTCATTTTACTGCATTCTGCATGTAACGTGTTACCCACTTTTTATGGAATATACTGACAGCTGTATACGCTTCACAGCGAAACTACGACTGCCCAATGTTTTACACACAACTGTTACAATATGCCAAAGTTTGGGCTGTAACTATGTAACAGAACGTTCAGATGTTATTCGAATGAGGTAACAAAGAGAAGAACAGGAATGACTGCGACAGGATTGCAGGACCGTTTTCGATACGTGTTTTAGTGAACGGAGCCAGTAAGGTGTAACTCCTCCGTTCCACCTCAGAAACTCAGTACATCGTTTCGATATCTTTTCACTAATAAATTAAGACAATTCAAATTCACAACTTCATTCTTGCCCTGAGGTATCTCTCAAATCCGTTGCAGACTTGTCGTGTATTGCGTGACGTGCACATCCCAACAGTTTTGTTGAAAAATAAGGCTCTCTTTCGTATGAGGCGTGATAACCAGTAGTGCAAATCTATTTAAGGAGTTGGCGTGAGAGTTAGCATTTCGTAGTTGGAAATGTGACTCTAAATCACCGCGGATCGTCCCGCATTAGTTTCTTGCTTAGAGCAATGACGTGAGTATACTAATTTCTACCTGCGCATAACTGCAACAAATGCCGAAAAGAGTACCAAGGAGCACTGTCTGCCTAAGCGATTTGCGCCTGCATCCAGAAAACTGACCTGGGCATTCCGATTGCGAGCCAATATTACGTTGAATTTGCATTGCAGGAGTCCATGGAGTCGTTGATAAACCTTCACTCTCGACATATTCAGGCAACAGACGATTGACATGAACGACCAACGCCTGCTCGCCCGATAGTCGTCACCTTTGAATGAACCTTCCAGACGGATAGCTGTCGAATGAGATTCAGTCATGAAGCGTGGCTTCAGCGTTTTCGCTCAGTACGATCTTAGCATAAGTGAAGCCAACATTTGAGAGTGCGAGATCACCGAACAAGCTAACCAAACTGATCATAACTGTGATTTTGGATGCGAATCTCTGGGGGACAACGGATAACGATAGAAAGAGGATGCAGTACACACACGCGAGTGCAATCTGTTGATCAGAAGACATGAGCGTTCAAAAATTGGGCGACGTGTGATTCTAACAAACTGTATGAGAGATCTATTGATAACAACGTCTATCAGTGTCGGTAGTACCTTTGATCTGAGATAAACCGTAGGACAGTCAAAGAGGACTAGATATAGCATTGGGGATGATTTCTAATTTGGACTAAGCATGCACATAAAAGATACCAAACGTTTCTGACACTTCTAATACATGATGTTTGGTGTTATCTACCGTAAAAGTCGTGAGCTGGTTATTGTAACGTAACTTGAACTGACACAAGAACGATCGCGACATCGCGAGCCCAAATTCACAATCTTGTGATTGGCAGGAGGCGTCGTTACCAATCAGTTGCGGTAAGCATGAGAAAACTGTTAGAATTGACCATAAACTATCCGTTCACCGTCAAATGTAAGAAGCACTTTTGACAAGTAATCCGTTTCATTCTAAATTAACTGAAACATGCCATAAGCCTCAATAAAATCTCGTCCAGAAACTAGATTATTAAAATGAACGAGGATACCAGTGGATTTTTGTGACTTTGCACATTCGGAAGTTTGGCCGTCATCATCACCGTAGACAGCAATACACCTCTGGTTCACACTGATGCTAAACTGCTACAAAATCATGAGGGAAGAAACAAACCCTGCATAGGGAAAAAGAAGAGGACGGGACCTAACTATTAAAAAAATAACTACGTCTATATTCAAACATTCAACATCAAGGTGCCTACACCTTGCAAACAAACAACCGAGCTGTAAGTGAAAGTAAGGCGTCATCAGCGAGACAGCTTCCTTACGGCTTTCACTGCCCCGCGTCATTAAGTGCACTCACTTCACAGACAACTCGGCCAAACAACACCAACGCCACCGACTCTGTGAGTCGCGAGGGCCCCAGCCCGGGAGACGAACCCGACCTACAGTGACCAACCCCTTCGTGAACGATTTCATTTGTCTACGCCAGGTCATCATCTGTCCACCTCGCACCTTGCGCCAGTCGGCCGCAGCGTCGGCAAACAGTGCTCGGTGTGGCAAACGACTAGCTGGCATCCTTAGTACATGACCTAACCATCTAAGTCTGTGCAAATGTAGCGACTGAACAAAAGAACTCGTTTGACAATCAGTGCCAAACACCCGCTTCCTAACCTCCTCGTTGCTTACTCGCTGGTGCCACCCGATACGAGCGATTGAACGCAGACATCGGTGGTCAAATACCTGAAGACGGTTCACGTCCTCTACCCTGAGCGGCCAGGTTTCGCTGCCGTAAAGTAATACAGCCCTCACTGTTGTCTGATATACGCGACCCTTAAGCTTCAGAGAAATACCTCTGTCGCCATAGGTGTCTCAGATTAGCGAACACCGCCCTAGCCTTGGAAATACGCGCTTCTATTTCATTCCCTACACCTCCACGCCACCGCTGATGCAGCTTCCCAGGTATACAAACCGGTCAACAATCTCCATGACTTCATTATCTAACATTAAATCTACGTAATCACAGCAGGACTACAGCTGT
>LOND01003342.1:0-15853 GCA_014220965.1 Paragonimus kellicotti | reverse complement strand
TCCGTTTGTATAAGTCGTGTGCATGGCTTACTGGGCCATTGGCTCATGCTGGTCTGTATTGTTTCTTTTTACAGGACTGTTGTTGGGACCCCTCCTTTGGAAGCACGCTGTTCCCGAGTGTCGCCATGTTGCCCCAAAGTTGGTTCGCAAGTGCAACGGACAATCAGAGTAGAAACGACCGCCTTGAATGTCACAATACCTAGACATTGTGCATATTCACTCACACACAGACTTACATGCATAGCAGTGATGGACATTCCAGTTAGCCCTCTGGTGCAGTCAGGAAAATTTGCGGCGTGTAACTATGCCTCTGGTGCAGAGATTCCCTGTCTGGAGTACTTCTACTTCCGTTCATCATCCATTGAACCACTGAACTCGGTTACTGGGAGCACAGCCGACCTACATTGATTCGAAGCTAGTGGTCGGAGTAGTCATGATTAAGTTCCCTTCCGTAAGCATTTAACCCTGTTTTTGTTCTCATCCTCTGTCATCAGATCCACGGGTGCACCCGCAATCACATCAGGGAATACTGGATACTGCAGAACCTGTCGGAGGCACTAGTTCAGTACCCTTTTTTACGAGTGTGCTGCATGATTTCTGAAGCACCAGAACAAGAGTAACGCTCGCCTCTCTCAGACACTAACAGTTTGTGAACGAATCAATCTGATGCCTATGGATGTTTGTTAATCAAATGGTCGGGAAATACGGGCATATTAGAATACAAGAGGCGTATGAGGTCGCTTATGTTTACTGATATAAAATGAGTGTTCACAACCTGCATCAGTTCGATAATTGCACCGCATTGCCTGGACTACACAATATCCCGGTACACTCAAAGAGGGGTCACTTTCGTGGGTCTATATTTTTTCTCAGATCAGGAAGTGCTTTTTTAGTAGCTCCGCTAACATTTGGTGTTATTAGGAAACCCCACAGGGACCGCTGCCAAAACAATGGGTAAAGTGGTAATTTATTTTTAACCGTGCTGAACAGTGTAAATGTTTCCCGAATGAACGCACTGAACATCCTGAGAGAGGTTCTTCGCTGGATTGTCTTTATTCTTAAAAGAGAACTTCAAGAGTTTAAACAAGATCAGACCTTTCGTCTCCCTCTTCGATTTCTGCGGAGGCTCCTCAAGGGTCACTGCTTGGTCTTCTTTTGTTTCTCATTCATGCCAACGACCTGCCGGATATCTCCAGCAGTGCCGTTTTATACGCCGATGATCCAAAAATCTGAAATGCCACTTATCGTAGTGCACTACAGATTGATCTTGATGCGATTAAGCGCTGATCGGACGACCGAAATCTCTCATTGAATGACAATAAATGCGTATATGTCACTCGGGGGAACTCTGGCAATGCCTCCGTGATTCCTAGTGCGTCCAACACGGCAAATATAACGAAAATCGACCTGAAGAAAGATGAGCATCTGGAGGTCGTCTAACTTATGCTTCGTGTATCACCACGACATGGCGGAAAAAACAAAGTTTTGCCGCTCCTAAGATGACTAAACGCACTTCTCTCCGCATAAACAAAAAAGCCTTTCAGACGCGTTGCGGGGTTTGTATAAGACCGTTCATCGGGCATGCTAATCAGGTCGTATATCGGTCTGAAGAAAGACACTCGCTATTGAGCGTGTTTAGCGCGCGGCCACCAAACTAAAAATTTTTTACGTACGAGTCTCGATTTGGAATTCTTGATTTGTACACACGTGAATTCCGACAACTCCTGCGGTGATTTGATTCATACACACTTCTTCTTTAGAGTAGGTCTCGTTGAACAGTTCTTTATGATAGCGAATGATGACGGCCGGCGAGAACATAACAGATGCTTTTTAAGCCTCGTCCTCGAACCGTCCTTGGACAACAGTTCTTTTCGTATAGAGATATTAACCATTGAAATAGCTTTCCTCCTGGGGCCGCTAGCAGCGCCTCTGTTTGATTCTCATTCACTTAAAAATCTTTATACGAGTAATCTTGTTCTTGCTACCTACTGTAATTCCCAAGAGCGGTACTACGCCCTGTTTTCAATGATAACCTTCCAGATCAGCAGACACCCACTTGACACCAAATAGGAAAAACTGACTGTATTCGGATAACTTTCGCCTCTGCCTCGCGGAACTTTCTCAAGGATTCAAGTCGACGAAGGAACACTTCAGGTGACAAAACTTTAGCGGGTAAGAAATATTCATTCCCGGGCTGCTATGTAATGATTGATGTGCACGTATGACGCAGCTATCCGTCAAACGTCGCACTGTAAAGCCTGGGGGCGCTTTCTAGCGTTTTGTACATTATTTCATGTTTCATAATTCTTATTCTTTACAAATTTCACCTTCCTCAACTTCACATATACATCCGATGTTTAAACCAAGTTAATCGAACGAATCGATAATCGTTAATACAAAATTTCCTTACCAAGGTCGCGAGCTCTGCGTTCAGTGCCGCTTGTGTGCGGATTTCTGGAGTTAGAGGTCAATGGAATCAGCACATCTCTGTATTTATCTGTCGTCAAAATTAACTCCGTTGTGACGTCAAAATCTCTTGGGATTGGCACGACAGATAACATCCACTGCAGTGGTGTCCAGAGACACCTCATTCGGTGCAGCAGAACTCTAAACCGACGCACTTTTACTAACCACTGTGAGTCAGTCCTTATGTTTTCATCCCATTTTGGCATCGTATTCATATTCAAGCTGTGTATATAGTTTACATCCACTACAGCTTTCAAACAAACTCTGCATTTACAACAGGGCGGGTGCTAGTATGCGAGGTTTCAACGAAAAATGTGCCACCCTTCAGCTGAACAAAGTTTAACGGATTTGACGGCGGAGTAAAAGTTGACCTAGATCCCTAAACTCGTACTTATAAGCCACGACTATAGTCTCTAAAATCTGTAAGCCTGTAACATACAATTAAGCCGTTTCTACTCTGATTGTCTGTAACATTTGTGAACCAACTTTGAAGCAACGTGGAGACACCGGGGGACAGAGTTCTTTCGAAGGTAGGGTATCCAACTAGCCAAGTAAAGAGAGACCACACAAACAAGCATGAGCCGAATACCCAGTAAGCTATGCATACGAATTGCAGAAACGGAATCTAAAACTATGTCTCTTATACACAGTGGCATGTCCTGTTACGCAATTCTAACCCAACACGTGCCCTCCTGCTTGCTCCGACCAGACGCTTGCAACCCATCACTTCGCGGGAAATTCAAATGACTTGTCAAGGTCAGCGAATGGCTAACGGTCTTCGGTGATTTTATATATTTGTACATGGGTTCGAGTCTGCAGACCGAAAATGCACAAATCTGATCAGTTTGTCTATTTTCATGTTCAGCGGTCTCATGGTAACCCAAAAGGTAGTCACTGAAAACGTGGTGTAGCACGGTCTCCGTGGATTCTAAGGCAACGGCCATATTCAAAAGTATGAACACAAACGGGCAGTGCAAAACGCAGTCGCTGAATAGCTCACTGTGAACAATACCGGCATAGGCGTAGCAGAAGTATCAAGCAGACAAGATGCATGCACCAGGAGTGTATTTTGAGGTCAAATCAATTCATACAAATGATGTTCATTTTGTACAGCGACAAGGGGTGTTGATTGTGTATAAAAATAAAACGAAATATACAAATATGTACAATACTGTATGGAACTCCCCCAATTAAGGCGTTAGAAAGGTTGAATGATGCAATGTTGATGGAGCCTATCCAACCTTGTGAAAATGTTGGTTAGCTGCCGTATCGCGCGCTCTGAATGAGTGCTGGGGTGGCCAATAGGGGTTTTTGGATTGGGCAGCGAAGGTACAGGCCGTTACTCACGCATGGACTGGGTAGACTGCGAGCCATCATAAGTAGGAACGACATCATAAGCGTTGGGAATCTGGGTGGGGTTTGATGCGAGCAACTTCATGTCTGTCAATGTTCATTGTATCGTGGAATCCACTTTGATCGATCACGAACAGCTTGGGGAATCGCTTGGTCACACGGAATGGTCCCGAATGTAGTCTTCGGGGAGGGGCCTTACAGGCGTCGACACAAACGAAACGAACTCACAAAAGTCCAGATTGGAGTGCCTCGTTCGAGTCTGGTGCCTAGCCTGGTGGGCTGGCGCCGGATTTCTGTCACCGATGACTTCGACTGTCGCACGAATATGGTGGCGTCAAAACTAGCCTCGCCGGCGTTTGTCTTGTAGGATAGTTCACCAGGGAATTGAGTTGTCGTAACGTGAACTTATTCTGCTGTCGTGCAACCAGTGTCTTCAACCCTCGGTTAAATTCCAAGTGTGACATGGGGTTAGGGATCCGTCCAACACTGGGAATTTAGTCGAGCTTTTAAGGCGGCCTTCGACTGACGATGAAACCGTTCGGGAAGACCATTTAACGCCGTATGATACGCAGCAGTTTTGACGTGGTGGACTCCGAGTAACCGGTTAAAGTCTCTGAATGGCGCTGATTGGAATTGTGTGCCTACATCAGTGGCTACAGCGATTGGAACATCGCAATTTTAGATTCACCAGCCCATGAACGCTCGCGCAACTGTTTCGGTATTCGTGTTAGGGAGGGGTATTGCCACTGGCCATCTGGTGAAACGGTCAACGCACGTCAAGATATACCGATGACCTTTTGAATACGGTAACGGGCCGACTATGTCAACATGGACATGACTGAAACGTGTGTCGTGGTTAGCAAATGTGACGGGGGACGTGGCAGTATACCGGTGAACTTCACTGCGTTGACAATCAAGGCGAGTTCTCACGTATTCTCGTATGTCCACTCGGACGAGTGGACGATGGCTGATTTTCGTGGTATCACCGAGAACGCACTTCATCGGCTTCAGGGTTATGCCATACTGATCGAAACGTTCAAAAACTGCACGGAGATGTGACATGTGTTGATGTTCGTCCTTGCTCGCTACGAGAATGTCGTCAATATAGACAAAAACAAAGTGCAGACCACGGAGGGCTTCGGTGCATAATCTCCGTAAATGAGATGGCTTACAGACAAGCACATACAATTCAACTAAGGTGGTGATCGCTGTCTTTGCTACGTCTTCTTGGACCGCCGCAACCTGGATGTATGCCCGAACCGAATCAAGGTTTGGCTGAATGGTCATACCGTACAGACCGATGGAAAAATGGTGAATGTGGTGAATTGGGTACCCGTCAGAAAACAAGACAATGGTATTTTTGAGACGCGACATTTATTGCGGGGATACCAGTCTCCGACTAAGGTACCGATTACCATACGCGAGGATGAGGTCTCAGCGCCCAAGTTAATGGGGAAGTTGATGGACGATAGGCGGTCGAATATATAAAACGGTCGACATAAGTATGGGCCAGTGGCGGCCGTCGTCATTACTGACTGCCTCGATAATTCCCTGTCTGCGTCTGACCATTCCGAGAGAAACAAGGCTGGTTGCAACGGCGAGCGCGTGTGTCAAACTGACGGGGGTAATAACAAACTATTATCAAGCTGTTGTGCGCGCGACCTACTTTATGACAGAGATTTTGATCGCCTTGGTAAGCGTGTATCTGCCAGCACTTTTGTTGAAGTGGTTAACAGCGAGGACACGTGAAAACTGTTCTTTCAAGCTTAAAACATCCTGTTAGAGGTTAACGAGGCTGAAAGACGCTTTCAGCTGGGATAATTGCCGAGGAGCACCTGGTTAGCCAACTCTGCTAGTTTAGTCAACGGTGTGTTCTCCAAAACAGCCAACGTGTGACGGAGCTCGCATGGGAGGTTCTGAAACCACAACTTGAGCAATTTCGGTTTGTTGACAGTCTACTTGCTTGGCAACTGAGTCGTTCGATGAAGTAACTGTGAGGAAGCGCGAAGCCTAAATTCGACGCCCGCAAGGAGCTTGTGGAGTTCGCTTCTGTCAGAGACTGCCATCCTGTTAATAGTGGCCGATTTGATGACATTGTAAGGGTTCTCAGCTGGACGCTCATAAATTACATTCGCAACTTCCGCAGCCACGGCCTCAGGTAAGTTCGAGACGACGTAATTATACATGGTGCGCTGTGAGTGGATTCGCCGGAAGTCGAAAATAACTTCAATTTGTGCGAACCACAGCCTAGGGTCTCTACTGCCAAACTCAGGAAGTTTAATCATGACAGTGTTCTCTGAGACCGTTGTTTCCTTCACAGCATCAGATGGCATACTAATGAGAAGGTAGCAAACAGGCGAGAGTGAGAATGTCAAGACTTATGGGGATAAATATGAGAAAAAGATAGCAGAATAAACAAAACTCTGGCAATACATGTTGCAAAAATCAATGCTTGGGCCCACAAATTTGTAAGGGACGAGCCCGAAACAAAGGTATGAACACAAATGCGCAGCTCAAAACGCAACCTCCAAATAGCCTAATATAAACAATCCCCACCTGGACTGAACAAGAGCACTAAGTAAAAGGGACGCGTGCACCAGAATCTTGTTGTAAGGTAGAACAAGGTCAAACAAGTGGTTCTTATTTTGTACAGGGACAACTGGTGTAGAATGAATATGAAAATAAAGTGGGAAACCGTCGACACTTTGAAGCGGTCCCCAGAACGACAGCCAGCAACCATGAATAGACGGTTGTTTCTGCGGCTGATAACCATGTAAGAAAAGAACTGTTGTCTAAAGAAGGTTCGACATGAATGCTTGTAGATCACTTAATTGTGAATCTTTCAACTGTTATCAGCAACAAAGATGAAGAATTGCTGCACGAGTCCTGCGTCAAAGAAGTGTGTAACGATCAAGTCCTCATAGAATCTTCGAAGGTCAAGTGAATGAAGATTGAGAACTTCAAGATAAGCCGCTTAGGATAAACACCATAAGCCAGTGGCCATTTTGGTGGCCATTTGCTGAATATGTTCAGTGGCGAGTATCACCTCTTTCTGGCCGGTGCGTACCATTCGATTAGCATAATCAATCAGTGGATACAAGGAAAGATGGCAGATCACGAGGAAGGGATTGTGAAAACAGTTCAAATAACGAGAGGGTGTGCATAGGCAGTGGCAGAGTTTTGCAAACCTCCTTGGAAGGTAGCAATCGTTTCAACACGGCCTGAGCGTACGTTAGTGTCCTTGTGGGACACTTTGTTCGTTTCTGGTGGACCAATATTGATGGATTTTGAATCGCCTTCGCTTTCTAAACCACTGGAGAGTGGCTTACAGGTTTGTACTTATCAAACCTTCGCACTTTAAGTCAGAAGAGGACTTGGTAAGAAATGACCTTTATCCGCCCAGGGAAAGTCTAGTTGGAGCGGGTCTAGTATGCAGGAGGTTACCCCAGCAGGTTCTATAGTTGTGAGGACCAGGAAAGAAATAATTTTCCAGCAGAAATTCTTGATATGGATGTATTGGAGGTGTGGAGAAAGAGTGGTCGTCTGTGCCACCTTTGGGGGCTGTACCTAATTGCCTGTGCACCTCCACGGAAGGTTGACCACCTGATGGGATGGAAGCAGCAGTCTCCGTCGTGGTGTTGGCGCGTGGGTTGACATCTTCGGGGACACTGGTCCCATCTCGAGAGTAAGATTGGGATCTTTACTCTGGCTCGCAATTTCGGATTAGCCTTGATGCACGACCCTTTTCTAGCGAGTTGAATGCGCCCTTGTCGATCTTGCAACAAGTGATGCAACGAGACTCCTTGAAACCAGTGTGCCTTCTCAATTTCAACCATTATGTCCAGCACCTTACACGTGCTTGTCTTCACGGGGAACGTAACAAGAATTACGATGATTCTTGAGGACTAACAAACTGGGAAATTTGCATTTTCGGATGGTTTAGGTTCTGTTTGGCAGCTGGCGATTCGATCACCGATGGTAGATAACTTGTGTCAGGTCAGTGGGAACTGTGATTAAATTGTGCTGCGGAGAACGAGAAACAGGGCCGTAGCGACCAACTTTTTGTGTTGCTGACTATGTGAGAGTTCCGATTGTCATCTTCATTCTTCTTATTTCAGGCTGGTATGTGCATGAACGTCTGTTTTATGAGGAGGGATGCTGACAAGTACTCCGCGCACTAAAACGTACGACTCACGCCGCACGCTAGCCTGTCGTTTAGCTGTGTTATCGTTTTGCCTTGTTTTTCGCTCGCTCTCACGTCGACTCGGTGTGTCTAAGTATACTGTATGTTTACTAGTTATGTTATTCTCAATTAATCGTTTTTGATTAGCTTAGTCTTGCAAGGCTTACAACAACAGGTTCAGACTGGACCAAAGTGCGTCACAGGTTCCTGTGTGCTTTCGAGGTAGTCTTGTCGCATGAAAAAAAGAGGGGAGGAAACGGACAAGAATAGAAGATTTATGCGCTCAGAGATAAAAGAGACAGAAGCACACTAAAGCTCAGGCAAACTCCTGACTTGCGAGAGGGGGTCCAAGTACCCAGCAAGCGATTACCAAGTAGACAGGTAGCCAGTAGACAAGCAACAACCAAGCCCGTGACTGGCCAAATAATCCAGTTACTCGGTCGAACTCAGCCTCTCACCGAGTGCGACGTTTGGGACCTCCAGGGTTACGTGCGGACAGTTCTGCTGGGCCTGCATATCCAGCTTCTGTTTAAATGATTGAGTATTAGCCGTTCGCACCACCGTTTCCGGCAGCAAGTTCCACGGGCGACGAATGTACACAAGAAGACAATGGTGTCTACATGGGCGCTGCTGGTTTACCTTCGATGAGTGGCCAAGCAGGTTGTGGGTGGGGTTAATTGTGAACACGTATCAATGAAAGTGAAACTCGTTGTGGAGGATCTTGTGGAGAAATATCATGCCATGAGGGTATCTGGTATTGGAGACCAAACAGGTTCAGTGTACGAAGTCTATCCATATGGGATTTTTGAAACAGCCCGTGTGCGCATTTTGTGGTTTTACGTTGGCCCCCCTCCTAACACACTGGCGTTTCGACTCGAGAAGAGGCGTATGCCTAGATATTAACTTCTAGGATGGGGGCGAATATAAGCGGCCAACATTTATAAAATTATCCGTAGTGAACTGGCTAAGTAGGCGGCCTGGCAGGTTCATATTATAAGTGGCTTTCCGCGTGGGCGTGCTACAATTAGCGGATTGCATAAGGTCACTAGCGACGACTGTCCGTAGATCATTTTCTTTGGATACCCCCTCAGTTTAGTGCTACGTAAAAAAAAACTGACAATCACCTGTTTCTAATTCTCAAGACGTTGCGTTCAACAGTGTTGGATGGTGAAGCGTTTTGAGTCACGAAGCAACCAGGTCATCTTGTCACGTCTCCTTCCACTGCAGAGTGTGAATAGCACGGAAACTTTTGATCATCCACAAACGGCAGCATTTCGGAACTCGTTAAGCTGGGCACTTACTTCCCGGATAATGTAAACAATCGTAACCCCAGAATGGAACATTTGGGGTTCCCGCTTGAGACCGTTAGTCTAGTTGAGAGAACTCTGTTACCACGGACCTCGAAAGAACGGTCCTAGAAATAGTCCTGGAGCCACTCAATCGGACCACTTCCAAGGCCCAGTGCTTTAAGTTCGTTCGATGAGATGTCATGATCTAAACTATCGAATGCCCTCGAAAAGGCAGGGAATGCTACATCCGTGATCACGGTGGTTTTCATGCCCATCGTCCACCAGTTCACTGCTTGCATGAGGTTTGTCTGACATTACCCAGTTTCACGAAAGCCGCGTTGAACCTTATAAAGATGTCATATATGATTCAGGAAGTCCCAAATAACGTTGTAAATCAGACTCCATAAGTTTGGAAAAACCGGAAACGATATTACTGAGCGGTAGTTCTGAGGGGCTGACCTGTTTCCTGATTTGAATAATGAAGATACCACATAGGTTTTCCACTCAGTGAGATCTTTCGTCAACTTCAGAGATGTATTGAACGACGTGACTAATGGTTGTAACAGAATGTTCGTGTGTTCTTCAAGTGTCATTGGCGCACTTTTAATGGAGTCATGAGATTTCCCCACCGTTAGATTCAGCACTTCCCGTTCCACGTGTGCAGCGTTGGAATTTAGGGACCGGAGGCTTTGCGCGACGTACTCAGTTGGGACGGAATCCTGTACGTCGTTAGCGATTTCTGGTGGTTCATAGCGGAACACTGTGCCATAGTGTTCAGCGACTGCGTTTGCTGCCTCGTCACTGGTATCGGTGGGTCGGCCATCTAGTCTGAAGTTCTATGAGATTCCTGGTCTGGCATGAGTCACACGAGGTTTATGATGATGGAAACTCTTAGGCTTGATCGCTAGCTTATTGAGTATCAATCCTTGGATTTCACTTACGTCTTGTTTGTACTGTACGTTGCTGATGTTTCGAATCCTCAAATTTACTTCACAATCACAGGGACCCTGAGCTAATATCGACCCCACGCAGCTCTCTTCCTTTCGAGGATCCTGACAGTCCGACTGCATATACGTGGTTTTGGTTTACTTAATTTTGTTGAGAAAGGTACACTTGCTCATCGCCTCATTCAGCACATTCTAGACTCCGTCTAACTGCTCGCGCACTGAGGTACGGTTTTGCAGCCAAGAAAGAGAATTCGAGAAGTCTCTCATGGGCACAAAGTATGGTCTGCAGAACTTCCACAAAATGACGCTTCCGGATTGGTGGAGCTTCGTTCTGCGAATAAACCGTAATTTAAGGGTACCATGGTCACCAAGCCAAAAGGGCACAGAAATCGTCAGATGGCTGATACTAAGTGGTTCGTTTGCCAGAATCCAGGCATCTGGGAAGGTGTGAAACAGTACCGCCACCGGGATAGCTGGTCAGCATACTCACAGCAGCCAAGTTGGAGGACAACGTCCCAGAAAGAGACGCCTCTTGCTTTACAGTTCACAGTGACGAATGAGACATCTGGGATATTGAAATCCCCTATTACCCAAGAGAACGGCAATCAACCTACGTGTTCGGGAGCCTCTAGACTACATATATTTGTGTTATTAGGACAGTTCGGTGAAAAGTAGGAAACGGACGCTAAACAATCTTGCTTCTCCGACAGACGAACCGCAACTGACACTATCACGGATATCCTATCCGAAACGTTGTCGTGTAACCTAGTAATTTCCCGCTAGCGACTAGTATGAAGGACATTATTCCCGTCATTTCTTCTTTCGCGATCTTCTCACAAAATGTACATTCCCGAAGTCTCAATTTTTATTCTGGATGAAGGTTTCGTGCAACCGCGTTTCGGTAATTTCAATTACCGTAGGCTGGCCATCTTTACAAGCCTGATGCCCTTCGAGGAACTTGCTCCGCAGGCCGTGGTGTTTGTTATACAAGCAGTCCCACAAATGAACTATCATGCAGCCGCCAGGTGGCAGATCTGAGATAATGCTAGAGATATCAATTATCTATGTGGGTGCTACGGTGGGCAGTTTAGATGCAGACTGACGCACAACTGATTGTTTCACAATGGTCTCACTATGGGAGGATAGACAATGTTTATCAGATTCTTCTATGCTGCCAACTCCATTGGAGTTGACGCATAAGGGTATTTTGTAACCATCTGCTAGTTGGTTACCACCACCGTGACCAGTGGAATATCGAATAGCGCAAACTGAAACTTCTGTCCCGGAATAAACCTTTGTTAATGTATTAACTATCTCTCAATTCGTGGTTGACATGGACGTAAATTTTAATCATTTGGTGGTATCCCCCTAGCAGAGGACCACTTCTCAAAATCCCTGCCCACCAAGCTTTTGGCATTGGGGTAACTCTCTTGGGTTTGGATATATGAAGTAAGCGGGAAGGATATGACAAAGCGTATATCACTAGCTTCAACGCCGTTGATATTTATCCTCGGGAGCATGAACTGTCATTGGGACAAGTCATGAGTTTAGTTGCTGAGTTTGATCTATCCATGAACCTTCGGTACCTCACGTAATCTTATACCACGAGCGCTGATATTCGACGTCGACAGAGTGGAAGATGACAGCTGGCTTCTAGATGATCTCGGATGCCCTGACGGATACGGACAGTAATAGTGTCTCGCGAAGCAGCTACTGAACACAACAGTTTCTATGTGTCGGACTGTGAGTCCAGTGATGCTCGGACTGGATGAGGACGCATCTAGAAGCGAACATGGGCAGTTTTTCACACAGTTGTCCGAAACGTTGCGCGTTGTGTTTTTTGCGCTGTGCTAATGAGGTTGAACCGGCCTGCGGCATGTCGAAAATAATGACCAGTCGGCGTGCTTCTAGCAGCACTTCTGATTTCACTTGGAGTCGGTGCAGTCTTACCGGACATCCACTGGAACCTGTTTCTCTCTGTGAGATGGTCCTGAACTAGTGTGGGGTGTAATTGGTGACGGGGTTAAATCCTTTTGCACCACCTTCACATTTAGCACATGAAATTGTGCTACAGCATCACCTCTGGCTGGCACGAACTTTGTTGCCGGCGAACGTGCCGTTTGGTTATCAAACATGGCTGAATTGCTGTTGGTGACGATTAGTTGGGCTGAATCTTCAACGGATTCCACCTCGTCCCTGTTTGGAGAACCAGGCGTTCCACCTTCATTTCTGTCCGTGAAAGTTATCTTCCTTTCACACTTATTCAGAAGGCCCAGCACCCTAGTATGACACTGTTCACAAATAAAATGGATAAAATAGGATTGGTTTGGCGCCTTATATAGTTTAGATGACACGATTTTGTTGTCACAATCAACAGAGGCAATACAATGAGGCAGTCCGGGTTAGCTCACAAGATTTGCGATGACTGCCAGAGAATGTCCAGTTTTTCGCATTCGCGAGCTCCACGGATTCCAGTGTGTCGCAGCAGTTGAGGGAGACAAACTTTCACTTCCATCTCATAGAAGCGACTTTAGGAGACCGTGTGATTAGTTGAGAGAATTGTTAAATAATGTGGCAACCTGACGAAACTCGCATGCAGATTTACATTCACTGCCTGTGCTATCTTGCTTCTTCTAAACTTCGGTTGTCCGGTTTGCCGGGGTCGATGAATACGAAGGAAAAAGCGATGATGTACGGAACGAGAAAACGAAAGAAAAATGGTAATGGACAGAACTACAAAGTAGAAAGAAAGGGTAGAACGAACAGCCTAGTTTCCAATTCTTCAGACTAACTCAGAAAACTATGATGGTCAACCTTCATCAAGCCTTTGGTTGAAATCACCAGTCTTCGTGGTTCGTATCACCCCCATTTGATTTTTCATGTACACATTTATGGCTTTTCAAGAGAGGTAATCATCTCGTATGTTTCAGTTGCAACTTAGTTTCGCGAGTTCTCAAATAACTCAATTCAATACCCCACTCGCCGAGCAATGGTAAGGTTTCCGCTGCGTTAAGTAAATGCTCATCAGTATGAGTCAAACCATTTGGCACTTTAAAGGCTTCAGTCAAGTCTCCACGTTTGTGTCTTCACTGTGGAGAGACTGAATCCGGATGTTCAAATTTGCTTTGACTGGGTTTCACAATCAACTTTGTAAATCAGCGCTATACTCTTCCTGGCAATTTTTCACCCCCAACAAAGCGTTACCTTCAAGCTTGCACGCGGTATTCACGATGCAGCGTTGCGACCCCTGATTCATAAAAATGTCGTTCTTTTCCGGTGGGAATCATCGCTGCTACCACCGGTGGGTTGGTTTCAGGGTTTTAATTTTCCCTCATTTGCACCCCTAGAACTTTAATCACCGATGTTGGCCAAAATGTCACATATAATTCCGGTTTTTTGACACATCCGGCCGAAGCCGTAACTTCCGCCCCTAACAGTTGTTTGCATTTGTTCACTTTCAGCCTTTCTGTTCATTGGTGGGTTCTATACGGATCTACCCGCATGGCCGCTTCGTTTTGGCAGTCAACTGTTTTGTCATCGTCCGCGAAGCGCGTAGCACTTCAAATGCAGGCAAAGCGTTAAATTGCTGGCATAAATCAGGAAAAATGGGAACGCGTGGCAGTCCATTGTGGCACTCCACTGCTTACAGTCATTAAACTTGACTGCGCCCGTTCCACTTGATCTTGGAAATCTCGAGCTTGGATGATATCCCTTATCAAATTTCAGGCCTCCGGGGGCAAGCTGAATTCCTAAGGCTTCTTCAAAAGGGGTCGGTTATTGACCGAACTGAAAGTTTGTTTGAAATCTAAGTAGCGGACCTCTACCTTTCCACATTATTCAGATCTTCGTTAGTTTAATCGATAAATGACAGAAACCAGCCACATAAGATCGCGTCCTCATGAACCTATCTTGCTGAGGTGTCAAGAGTCCGTGCTTGGCTACACGGTGGGCAAACATATCCGTGGGTACCGTTTTCACTGATTGCGGTAAGACTGGCATGATAATTACGTGTCGATAGTTGGTGGGATCTTCCGTGCTAACTACCTTATGCACAAGAGTAACCCCAGCCACCCTTCACCACAATGGATGCGCTAAAATATATATCCAGAAGACGCGTTAAGAATCAGCTAATGGATTCAATAACGCCGGATTTATACCATCTGGCTTCGCAAAGATTTTCCACAATAAAAGCGAGATTATGAGCGATGTTTTATAGACAACCGGTTTCCATCATTACAACACAATTAATACACCCAAAGACATTGTATGGTTTTCCGGAACTGTGCATTTTGATATTTCGCGAAAATTTGGAAACTGTTATTCCGCACATAACCGGCCGTTTCCAATTTGCTTCTACCTTGAAACATCATACGGACGAAGTACAAAATAGCTTTCTTCTTCAGAATGATGAATTACTGCTGTTAAATCGCTCCTGGCGATTTAGGGTAATTCACTCAGTAACGCGTATTCGACAATTCCAATAACGCTTATTCAGACGGTCGGGTTGACGGGACTATCTTCCAAGTCCAGAAAACGTCAGAAAAGGCGGTCGAAAGTATTGGAATTTATACGGTACTGTTTAATAAAATTACAACAAAGGTACTATCTCACCTTGAATGTGAATCAACCGGGTACACAAAATATCCAGCAAGGGAGTACAAAATGGAGCAGCTAAGCACGTGTTCACAAACGGCCACCAGTCAACGGGAAATGACCTCATTAAAACAATCGGGTGCAGATGAAGATGAAAAGCGTATCAAACAACACCAAGAAGGAAGTTTTTACAGACAATGACAGTTATAAAATGTAAGAAAGTAAACCTTTTATGTGCAGTTATGGTACAAAATATGTCATGATTGTTTACTGCACACAATAAAGACAACTAAAGGCAAATTAAGGATCGGCCCTTTACAAACAACCCAAACATACCTCAACGGATTCATCGTTCCGCATCATACCAGACAAAAGACGACAAACGTACCAGACGAACTTCAACAGATCCAAAAACCGTGAGGGACTCCACACGAAAAAGCCCACGCGAGCTTTCTATACAAACCCACGAAGACTATCAGAGGATAATGCACATGGGATTCTGAAGCAACTCTTGACATACCAGAATTAACTTCTGTCGTGCCCTTCCAGAAGACACAGTGACCTGATATCACGCCTGACAACACCTTGTTTTGTTTTCACGAATACTTGTCTCACATGGTTATCTGGTCCTGGGAATGCACTGGTTACTATGCCTTTCGGCCAAACACCCCGAGGAGCTGATGTGTCACAAAGGAGTACGACGTCCCTACCCTGTATAAAATTCCGTGAGGCAAGTAAAAAACCACTTGTGATATGTTTGCAATCCGGGAAGGTATTCACGTCGCCACTGCTTCCAAAACACGCAAGCGAGATGTTGGGCTTGCCTCCAACCCTTAGTATAACGCTCTGACAATGTAACTTCGTCATTTAGAAAACCCTCAATTCGACCGGAGCAATGACAGATCATTCGGTCTCAGCATCTTTGGATTTTGAGGGTCCTCATAGGTAGGCACCAGTGGACGATTGTTAATAATTTGTTCTGCCTCAACAATGTAACTAAGCAGCGCCTCCTCGTGCATTAT
>LOND01003340.1:39097-50982 GCA_014220965.1 Paragonimus kellicotti | reverse complement strand
TCAGTTCAATAGCGTGTCAGGCCATCTGGTCCCTTCCATTCCAGAGACCGATGGTTTTGTAGCTACGGTTTCGTTTAACCTGTACATCTCAACCAGTTAGAGTGTTAGCGTTTTCACTCATGATTGCTGTTTACGGATCCGGAAGGCACGTAAACGTAGCTTGTTAGTCAACAGTGAACTAACTACTCACTTCTATCAAGACTTCTTCATCATCACTGTTAATAAAATTTTGACGTAATAACAGTATTTCTGTGTACTTCTTCACGAAATAACAAAGTTAATAAACAAGCTTTATTCACAAACAAAAAGCCAAGTTAAAAAAACGTTTGGACACCTGTGAAAAGCATAACTTTTGACCAGCTGAAGACGAATGATTGAGTTCTCCGATTTCCGCACTAGTATCATGCCACCAAGGTTCAATTGTTGATCATTATTGGGAAATTTTGGTTGGTATAAGTTGAACATCGTCCAAGAGGTATGGCAGCTTTCGTCTTCCCATAGACCTCTCAGTCAGCCTATTTCGAAAGGAAATACTGGTCTCGAGTTTCACTCTTGTCATATCTCGTCAGTTGTTTATCTCCTTTCCTGAGTGTTTGTGACGGTCGTGTATAATGCGAGGTCAGTGGCATAATGATCAATGTGGTTGCTTCACGAAAACGTGACCTGAGTTCAAAACTCGGCCCAGACAAGGATATACACTACTGACGAGCTCTAACGAGAGCGATTCTTTTTCAAACTGGACAGATGAGTAATTGCTCACTTTTGTCAGTGGTGTGACCGTGTACAACGAGGTTGATCAGAACGTGGTTACATGGTCGCATGCTAAGTACAGATTGATTGTTTCAAGATTACCTAATGGAATGGCGATGGATTTCACTTTGGCAGACAAACAAGTTTAGGTTGCTTCAAGACGACATAATGAAACATTGTAAACAATACGAAGGCACTCTTGTTGAAAATTTGATTACTGGATCGTGTTAAAATGAGGTCCTCGCACTTGCCAGTATTTTCTGCGATCCAATCTCGAATCGTACGAAGTGTTTTTCCTGGATCCGTTTAAAGAAGTTATTAACTGTATGATTTATATATCCTCTGTACTTAGCTGAACGATGGTTGACTAAGGTTTCGCAGATAGTACATATTCAATAATTGGATTGACCTGACCTCCACCCTAGGCTGGATACAGCAACAAACCTCACTCCATTTCATTCCAAGCGAACAATAAAACCAGTAACCACAAAGCACATAGCTATCCGTGGTTGTCACTGATGGATTTGTTGTCTCATAAGATTGGGTAGCACCACATAGTCACCATCTTTTGCAAACCCACAAATATGGCATGTAACCGTGTGTATAAATCTACCTTACATGAAACTGAATGCAACCTAGGGATTTAGAATTTTACAGAGCTTTGAATCTATGCACAGAGGCATGTATATAGAAAGATTTCACTGTTAGATTGATTAGTCAAGGTTGCCTCGAAATTGTCTTGAAAGTGAATGATCATGAGCGTTTAACTGAATCCCAGAGATGCGGAGTGCATAAAGAAGCGTAGCATCTGGTTCATATGAAAAGTGGATGTTCAAACTTACGAAGGGATTTTAAATTAAGTATCAGTGTTGCTGTTCATGATTTGCTCTTTCAACCTTGAAACATTCTGGAAGATGTTCTTTATTTTACGTGAACTGATAGCTAATTAGAGTAAACAAAATGGAAAAATTCTTCACTGATTTACAACGGATGGAGTGTCTGAGAGTACAAAATTATGATAAAGTGGTTTCGAAGGAACAATATGGAGCTACCCGAAATTAATTCAAATATCAAATTCACATCCAATATTCGCAATCACTGATCATGTTTTAAGTACACACTACACGATTGTTCCGAAAAATATGTAGCAATAAAATAAGACTTTTGAACTGTCTGAAATCGATCTGCTTCATGGACCGTCAAAATCTGTGTGAGCGAATGTACCATCTCGTTGATACGTGACAAGTGTTGTGAGCCAAGAACGCGGATGGCACAAGGATTGTTTATTCAGGAAAGCAACACGTGGGTTATGCGTTTCAACAAGACAACAAACGAAAACACTCATCTGTGTACGGTACTCGGCCCAGACCGTCACGGCTGCCACAGACGTCAACGCTTAGTTCCTTTACGTTCCCTTACGTACCAAGAACCATTTCATGCGATGCTGCACTCCAACGTTTCTTCTTGTATTTTTCCTGCGGCTACCTATAAGCTCTGATTCCCCTAATGAATAGCAGTTGTGTGAGTAGTATAGCATGACTGCTCCCCCTCACTAAACTATCTGATGACGAATTTGCCAAGATACCCGATGTTCGTAACTCAGATACCGAAAAAAGTTTAAAAAAAAATTATACCCCACTTTCCTCTGTAAAACAACTAACCAACTGACTGTACTGATTCTTACTCTGTCTTGATCATCATTTATGTTCATTCCACCGTGGTTGGCTCCCACAGTCTGCTCTTCATCTCCTTCTCTGCATGCTCGATCAACTACCTATTATTCGCAGATTCATGTACCATTTTACCTCTGGTATGTATTAAATACGTAAGAATATGAAACTCATTCATCCATTTTGCAAACGCTTTTGAGTTAAAGGTGAAATGTCATACACACATCACAATTGAAAAATTCCCAAAGGATGACTTCTGGTTGTCTGCAGACCAAATTTAATGTATTCACTTCTGTAGTTAAGTATAATTCCCTCAGTAAACATCCTGTGCTAAAGACGAATGAACCATACTACTCGTGAGTATCTACGGGGATATAAGTAAATGTAATAAGAAACTCTGGAGAACAGTTAGATGAGGAATTGTATTTTAAACATGCAAAAGTGTCAATGATATTTACACTTTGGGTAGTTAGAAAAATGCCACTTGTTTTGATTTCCGGTGATAAAATCGTCTAATTGCTGTTTATTGCCTGCCGTCCAACTCCAAGCAGAGAATACAGACATGATCCTATAGAGCGACTTTTGTTTAGACATTCCGACCACAATCTTTGTTATATCCTTCAGTATTTTTCTGTTAAAGTTAACCTCGTTCGTAGGAATAATGTTACCGTTAGGTTGTCAACTCACAACTAACAACTTAAGACATCAACAGTAGTAACAGATTTCATGAGAGATATTGTTCTGTGTCAGTTTATTCGGAACTAAACTGCTCTTTCAGATTGGCAAATGACACGCGGATTTAAGTGACGGCCCATTCGAGAGACCGTGTGCCTCCAACTGTTATGCACAGCGTGCATTCAACTGACTACAATGTTGTAATATCATAGTAACGTTTTCACATTTAGGTGACGAATCTCCCATTTCCCATATAGAAACCATCTTCACCCAAATGCCCATGGCCACTTAAGGCGGCAGAACTTCACGAGACGATCGGACGCTGTCTGGTACAACTGAAAGCCTACGACAAAGCCATTCACAGCTTCAGTAGCGCAATAAAAATTAACTCAAAAAGCATAAAGGTAAGAAATGTTTACTTTTTGTTAGACTTATGGAGCACACAATGTTTTAAAAATGTTTCATTAGATACTAACGATAATCGTATGACTGTTGGATAGATACACAGCCAATGATATTTTCAGTCTAGTCTTTGAATTGACAGCTGCAAGTATTTTTCGCCTTGACTGCGACCTCTTTCAAAGGGGGCCTACTGGGAAGTCCATGAAAATGCGACGGCTACGAACACTTGTGGGTGATGTTCAATCTATATAACGTTACAACATTACATATACACGTTCTATCTAACACTACAGAATAAAGTAAAAAGAAACTCTGACTGAGAAACCAGAAAAACTTGCAGCTAGTCAAAATGGAGAGAAGACATATATCGAGATGTTAACATTTCGATTTACTCTCATCAGTCGCCAACGTAAAACCAGCAAATTTTATACAAACTGCGTATAGCAACAACAATTGAACGAACCAACCACATAGTTCTGACCTTTCACGCGCTAATAGTGCAATCAATTCCACGGCAAGGAGATTGATTGCGTCAGCGCCTTCTGTGCACACAAAACTGGCCGATGTTGTTTGATTAGCATTGCCTCGCTAATCGCTAACAGTTTCGGGTTGCGATTATGTAACAATATCTTGAACGATTCGACAGGGTCAACTAGGTGACCGGTTGCTAAGATATGTTTGGCGATCGATGAATCCGGGTTCTTCGAGCTTGTTGCAGTCAGCAGGTCTATTTTTGAGGCTGCAGTTGGTAACCCCTTAGGAATATGCTCCGGCGCAAACTGCATTAAACGTAGATCTGTCCTGCCTATGTAGACGTCATTGCAACTGCAATTGAACTGGTATATTACGTGGGAGACAGACTGATCGGTTGAGTGTGTATCACCGCTATGAAGAGCCAAACCCCTAGTGCTTAGCAGGACGCGCAGTTGGGCAGCTGGGTAAGTGCGTTGCAACGCCGACATCAATTTGTGACTAATGTTGTTGGTCAGGTGGTCACCCTTGAATTGGATTTGCAGAAATATATTCTCCGCACTGCAGCTTATCACTTTTGGTTTCTTCTTTTTACTGTGGATATCCACAAACTTTTCAGGATAGCCGTTATCCATCAGCATCATCTTAATAAACTCTTCTTCTTCCTTCAATCAATCTGCAGTGCAAATCATTCTAGCTGTGCTAAATTGCGTTTTCACTAGCCCTCGTTTATAAGCAATAGGTGCGAAGCTGGAGAACTGCAAATATTGTCCACTCCAAGTTGGCTTACGATAAACAGATCGTTGCAATGTACCATCTTGACGTCTGGTTATAAGAATGTCTAAGAACGGCAAGCAATTATTAACCTCCACCTCATAAGATACAGAGAGGTTTGGATGGACGGAGCTCAAGTTTTCATAAAATGAAGTAAAATCGTATTCCTCGATAAAAACTGCAATGTCGTCCACATAACGTTTGTAAAGCAGGACCCTCGAAATCCTTTCTTGAAATTGCCTTTCAAGCATTCCCAAAAATACATCCGCCAATATGGGACCCAGTGGGCTACCCATAGCTACACCATCAATCTGTCTATAGTTAACACCTTCGAATTCAAACGGAATGTTTTCTGTACAAAAGATCCATAAGAAGATTTGATAGAATGCCTAAATTTACATTCTGACTGGAAATATTGACATCTCGCGATACATGTCTTCTTTCTGTTTTGACTAAACTGATAAAGCGCACTCAGTTTTTTAAAACTTCCAGCATCCAATGGGTCGACAAAGCTGGAGAAACGGTCGTGAAGCATCACGACCCAAATTTCTGAAATAGAAAACGTGTAGTATATCAGATGACGGGCACCGCTGGTTGCGGTGAATAAGAAGTCAATATCACCAATTAGTAGTCTGACAGATTAGTTAATTTAGAAGAAACCCAAAAACAACATACCCGAACACTGTAAGCGCTCAACCAACGGAACTACCAATCTATGCTGGAAGCTGGGAGATTTCTCATTTGGACTACTTCACCCACACAAATCCCATTGTCTCCCATGGAGACCACTAAACGATTCAGGAGATCGATTGACCTAACAATAAATAATCGAATTAAAACCAACTGCGCTTAAAACACCCACCACCCCTTCGCTGAATGTTTGCTGCGGTCACTTTGGTAGTTTTCCAGTGATCGCATTAATCACGGCTCCACACGGTCACTTCATCATTGTCACTAGCACCTATAGTTCTCTTTCTCAACGTGTACTTGAACTAATGGGCAGGCAGCCGTCCGGATGTCCAACCGGCTCTCACTTCAGCAGGCGGTCTGGTTCGAGACTACGTCCTTACATAATTTGAGTAATGAGAGTCTAAACAAGTCTAAACCACTTAATTCAAGTTGGCTTAAAAAAAGTTAACCCTTTTGGAATATATGGTCTGTGAGTCAAGGGTTTGCACGTAAGCGAAGTCACAACCCACACTAAAGAAGAAGACAGATGAGCCGATAGGCTACCCCGGACCCGTTTGCTGGTAGCGCCGTCACATAGCCGATTTTGGACATATCTGCCGCTCTCTTTTCAGTCACAGTAGCAGTAAGTACGTTATTCTCCGTATTCACTCCAGCAAAAGCGTGGACGGAGTAGTTTGTATGTAGACTGATTGATGATTTTGCAGAGTTTTTGATTTTGCTGCGATCTGACTGTGAAATCCATGAGTGCCGTCATTATTTCAGTCAGAGTTTTCACAATTGGCTCTTTTCTAAAGTAGCTTTCCAATTGGTTTCACAGACGAACATGTGAACTGACAAAAGCTGTCAAAATATGGAAGCAAAGAATACGTAAGTCAGCTACTCTATATGCAACTGCGAATTGGATGCACACAGAAGGCTTTCTTGGGGTTGTGTTGTCAGCAAAATAATCACAAGACCGGAAGACTCATTTCAGTTTGAACTTGGAGTGATATCACAGAACACCCTAGGGGAATGGCCATCCTGAATTGTCTAACAGGGAAAACCTAATATTTGGGACTGACTACAATGGTACGCTAAAATAACTTCATCATTATGAGCCTTTCGTTCAAAGACTGGCAAGCAGTAGACTTGTACGATCGCCAATAGAAAGAAACAATACATCAAACTTTTTCTGAATAATTGTGCACAATAATTTTATCTCATTCCCTGCCTTCCTAATTCAGCTTTGAGTGAGTGTCTAACCAAAGATAATGCAATTCATTTTAATTGTTTCATCCTGGTAAAAAATCTGAATGCACATAATCTCCAGTTAGCATGACGACGGATTCAGTGTATGGCTAAATCACTGGTAATTGTTGCTGTATTACCGAAGGGAACACAGTGGTGTCACATTTCAGTTAGGTCAGGTACTTGGAATATGCAGCTTGTAAGGTGGTGAGCAGATTTCGCGTTGTGAACGCTTGATCGAAGGTTCGCTGAGCTAAGGTACAGGACACGGTGCAATCAAGTAAAAGCTCAGGGTTACCTGGTCAATCGATCGTGCCCCACATCCGACCCAGCTCGATCGTCTGTTATCCCAGACAGCCAGCTCAAGACAGTCAACATGACTGCACGGAACCCAGAAATCAATATTCATCTGAGCTTCGGTCTAATTCTCGTTTGCCTGTATGTCCTTACCGTCTTCGACTGTTACTGATACACGATTAGGTATCGAGCTTATGAGAATACGCAGGTTCTCAATCTCGTTGTGATTAATATTCAAAACATTACCTGATGTTTGTTGCTCAGACTGGTTTGCAATATGCCAAGTAAGTGTCTGTTTGACTCTACTTGTTGACCCAGTCCGGCCGGTATTGTCACAAGCTCCACAATGCTTCCTCAAACTTCTCTGGATCATTTCTGTTGCTGGTGTAATTCCCACCGTTAGTTACGCAATGTCTGGGTACTTGTCAGTAATCTGAAATACGGTTAACTCGTTCAATTAATAAAACATTGTCTGTTACTGTGAAATGCGTTGAATGAAATGTTTGTTCCCAATATCGGCGAATACGAAAATTTTCGAATAACTTAATTTTAGATGAGACCCAATTGTGAAAAGTCAGGGCTTCGGCTGGATTCGAACCAGCGACAGAAACACCATGCCTGAACGCGGCAAGCGCTCTACCAGCTGAGCTACGAAGCCACGCCAGAAGCTCGGAAATTTCACATTTGGACTCGGTTACCCACCCGTCCCACTATCTCATATGGAATCCACCAAATGATCCAGTGGACCGACTGCCCTGGCAGGATTTCTCGAACAGTTTCGCGTTGAGGCATGGTGTTTCTGTCGCTGGTTCGAATCCAGCCGAAGCCCTGACTTTTCACAATTGGGTCTCATCTAAAATCATAAATCTGCCAAACTACTTATTAGTAATAAACTAATTCTTATACGAACCAATTTTCAAAATTTGTTTACTTTATTGTCGATATTTTACTCTGTTTTTCAGTCTTTCTTTTTCCGAGGGAGATGTAGACTGATCCTGTGCCATCAGAAGCTACACAATGGAGACCAATTAAACATACCAATGCATCAAGAAGAGTGTATTAGCGTTCTCAGTAAAAACTATCATACCAATACGGCCTCGTTGCTGGCAGTAAACGGTTTGAATGATCTTGATCGGGTGATCAAACTAGAAATAGTTCAAGAACATAAACAGGATGATTCGATGATTCTGTTTTACAGAAAACGAGAACAGACGAAAGATTCTGCTCTGAAACTGACCGATCTTGCACTAATTTATTGTGCAGCATTTTTCGGATCCGTCGGACGTCTATCCAGAGCAATAATGAATTGTAATTGGGCCCTGGAACGGAAACCGGATTGGACAAAGGCTCTGTTTTACAGGTCAGTTAGGTATGATCACAAACAGTAAGTTAGATGCCATAATGGTTCATCAAACAGAAAGATTATTGGTAATCTTGATTGAATTTCTTGTGTCAAACATCGAATAACTCATGGTCCAAATCAGTTTCCAAAATATAACACACGGTTCAAGTTTAATTTCCACGGTGGTATTCAAATAACTCCTAAAGCATAGACTTATACAATCAAACCCCTACATGTTGATGATGTCACTTTGGTTAGTGACTAGACGCTAGCAATCTAAGTGCCGAGCTTGGCGAACAAGCAAATAACAAACCAATAGATTACTGTCATTACAGTGAACAAACCCGTTTGCTATCACCGGAACATTAAAGATAAATACACAAGGGTAACTTGAATTCAAGCGTGTAGTCAGGTCCAGAGAATAGTGACAACCTGCCTATAACAACAAGATCCATCGATGGTCGACTATCAACAATGTGTGCATGCAAGTTCAAATTCAAGAGACCAGCTAATAACTATGTAACCACCACCTGAGTGATCAACAGTTTACCCTACTGAGACATTAGTGCACAAACTGTGGAAAAGCAGACCTGCTGAACAAGAGAAAGAAACAGGATGTTAGAAAGAGATATCCAGATATATCCAGCCTGGTCAAGCAGGACCAGAATACAGGGTTAAACAGGACTGAGGCAGCTGGACAGGTCCAGTGAGGACTGTCAGGAGAATTCAAACAAGACCACGAACACTAAACAATGTAAGAGTATTAAAATGGTTTTTCTTCCCGAAAAACCATACGTCTTGAAACAGCCGAGTGGACCTGGGCGTGAAACATACCTTAAGTTTCCACGGACTGCTCAATATCAGGTTATACGCCAAGTAATTCCCTCTTGAGGGGTTTACACTTTTTGTGCGGAATGCATGGGGTCCATGGATTGTACAGTCTCCCTCTCCCTCTCTCTCTCTTGATACTTGGTTTCCAACGTGAAGCAAATGGGCATCCACGAAAGTTGACAGTTAAGTACATGGGCAAACAAAATGGCGAGGTCGATGAGGAGGAACTTGAAGTGGTTAAATGTGATTTAGTAAAACAATCGTCACTTGTTTTAGGGTCGACTGTGGATAGATACAATCTGTTTGTTCTAATGATGTTCGTTGCTGTGCACATCCTAACTGATATTTATTAGTTCGCAAGCTGGGGTCAAAGTTTGTATGTTTTATGTGTTATTGCGACTTGTTAATAAATTATGTGAACAAGTGATGGTTTTCCTGATTTCTAATTCTTTTACCACAATTTAAAACCTTCAGTATTATTCCTATCAATTTACTATGAACTTTTCAGAGGCGTTTTCAAATATCTGATGAGCAGCTACGATTTGTCCTCACGCGACTTCTCCTTGGCTATCGACACCGATGAACAATGTTTTCTGGCTCATTATCACAGAGCGTTGTGTAGAGAAGCACGCGAAAATTGGAAGGGGGCGTTTCAGGTAAAATTCTTTGGTTAAATTAAGTATGAAACGTAACCTTTGTAAAATGTTTGTTCACGTGGTCGGATAAGTCGTCGAGCACGAAATGTATACAAACTAACCACGTCGTAACTATGCCGTCAGTGAACTGTGAATTGAACTAGGGTATTTGTGCTTGCACATTGATGCTAACTGAATAGCCTATCAGTTAGGAGTAGATTCCGTTTTCTAAGTAGCTTCGTTGGTGATCAAAGACGGTGTCTGCCCTGTTAATTCTGAAGAACTCATTTACCAGGACTCTAAACCTTGAGAGCGTGTATATCCACTGACAAGTAATGTAGAGGAGGAGACGCGTCTACTAGCGAAGCAACCAAGGCGCATCACGCCATATCGATCGGCTGGCCCTATTTCGGATAGTATGGTCGTGGGTGGTGGTATGGTTCCATTCAGCTAATCAGATTGCAGCCGTATGGTCAGACGACTGTGCGCTATCCGGAATGACTTTTACCGCGTTCATTTTCTGATGTCGCACGTAATTTGATTTGTACCATCGCTCTCATTGCCATCGTATATGACCGTTTCATTCTGATTCGTTCTGCGTCTGACTGCCATGTATGATTGTTTCATTTGGTTTGCTTCGCGTCTTGTCGGCCATGTATGGTAATCATTTCGCCTTATAACTTCAGAACTTCTGTGTCCTACTTTTGATTCGTTCTTCCAACAGACAGTGTTCTGCGTCCCTTGCCTTTCTCGGTTTTGAGTCAAACGATTAAGCGCGTCATCAAAGAGGACGATGCAATGAAAAAAAGTTTTGTTATATATATATATATATATATATATATATATATATATAGTTGTATATTGCTGGGCAGATGTCATAGGCTCGTTCAGTCCCCAACTTAAACCCAACCCCAAAGTCTAGGGCTCTAGAACGGCTATACAGAGCGAGCAACAGGCGGTGTCACAAAATTTTCAGCCGTCACTGGTTGTGACCACCTGGCGTTTCATATATTCTGTTCACTCGTTTCTGCCGTAGCCTTAGGTTGTTTGTGTACAATAGTTCAGTAATCTGCGAACGAAAGAGGAATCACAGTTTAACATCGCCCAACATAGTTCTCCTTGCTGACCCACTGAAATGAATAATGCCTCTGATATGCAGCCTGCGTCTGGTCGTACCGTCAATGAGTTCATGTGTCGAGCTGCATTCGAAATCCAGACGAAGCATTTTGTGGATCTGGATTGGATTGCTTAACTCGATCAACCAATGAGAGAAGGACGCGTAAAACCAGATCGAAATAAATTTCATGCGTTTCTATGGCCCCGGTGACCATAACGCCATGAACAAGCGGACAAATATCTGGATTACCACGCTTAATCTGGCTCACAAGTCTTAGGTACTTTCACTGAGGTATGTTGATTAGGAGACTGTTGTGTCTGAGTTCACGGCCTGGACAAATAGCGGGACAACGGTTAATGATATGGTGGATAACGGAACGACAGTTAACGGTAACGAACAGCGGACTACGCGATTAATTCATAACTTCCCGGCTAACCCAATCACCCTGAGCTAACGCATGAACACAACGAAAAACTGGCCTTCAAACAGAGCTTCTTTATGTCGCTCAGTCGAAGACAACATGGTCACAAACTCGTTCATATTTATAGGGTTTGGGATCAGCAACAATGCGTGGTCAAAAAGACTGGACCTGACAAATGTCTAGACAGTGCAGTTTAAGTGTGTAGTCGAGATGACGACAAAAGTTGGCATGAGAGCTGAGGACGCTCGTGAAGGCCGGAGAAATACATGACCACGCCAACTGTGAAGGTCACTTGCAACTGTACTTTGTTAAGCCTTTTGCGAAACAATATTTTCATGGGATTGGAGACTTCCCTACGAAGATCCAGCTAGGTCGGGCCAGTTTTCCACCGATATGTTTGTGGTAAATGGAATTAACTACATCCAGAAAACAGCACTCAGCTTGAAAAAGCTAGTCAATATTTGACTGGGCTTTCCATTCTGTTTCGTAACACCGTTTCAGTAAGCAAGGAAACGTGACTTTCGAAGTTTCGGTATTGCAAGGAAATGAAACCGTAAGTATGTTTTCACGAATGGGGTATTGT
>LOND01003339.1:0-12414 GCA_014220965.1 Paragonimus kellicotti | reverse complement strand
CCATCCTAATAAAACCGTTTAACTTGGAACATTACGTTATTCTCCACTAACTAACTTGCGACATATACGGGTATATTTACCGAAGTATGCACTCAAGATGCCCACAACCACAGTTCAAAGCCGAAATGGGCATAAAACCCCGCATACTAGCATGTATATACTGTATTGATGAATATCAAAATTACTTGAAATTTCTTCACGTCTTATGTTGACCGCTCTGTCGGAAATATTACGCTGTTTCATTCTTGTTTTCGAATTTAACGCCGGCCTTTTTGCCACCCAGTTTACAGTACAATATGCCAAAGATTGGTTGTAACGTTTGTGTGTGACATGTTCACTTCCAGTCTCGCTTTAAAGCCGGCATTTACAACGTAACTGGATATAACAAGCTTTTTTGCGTCTAAGTAAGATCAGATAGGTCTTTGGTTAGAGTTCAACAATTGTAGCAGCGTTTGACCTTCTGAAATTGGCTATCTACATTGTAAACTGTAAATTTGCCTATTTTAGTTCGTTGATTTGGAACAGAGCTTTTCATTTCTTCGTTCCACTACAAGTCCTAAACAGACCACAAAATCAGTTATTAATGCTGGCAGTGATGTTGCAATGTTGCACGAAGCTCACCGTAAACTCGGAAAGTATCATATCAAATTAAATAAACAATGTTCTGTATTGCAATATCCCTCCGAAAGAACTGAACTCACATTGACGATTTCCGTGGCCATCAAAGCTTGCCAAATGACAATCAATCCATTTTGGCTGCTTGAAACTAAGCTCTTTTGTTTTTCCCTATATTGGAAACTCATCGTTGAGGAGTTGGACAGCGTTACCAGTATGATATACATGTTATCCACGAATAATGCACATTGACCTCTTTAACTTTGAGGTTTGATTTTATGTCCCAGAATGTTATTTTACCGTCTATCATGGAACGTACGTTATCTGACTATACCTTCTTCACCAGAAATCAACTCCTTTCTGGAACGATCAAAACATAGAGACGTTATGTGATTAAATTTTCCAGTTCTTATTTCATAGTGAAAATCCATTCCAACTACGAATAAGTGCCGATGTCTCGTGATAAAAACATTAAGTTGAGGAAATGTTAAAACAAAATTGGGTAAAGTATAAACCGTTTCAAAAACTTCTGCGGATTATTTATGGGGATCATTGGGACATTTTCAACGATTCTTGTGAATCGATTATTCAAATCTACATATTACTAAACTTTCTTTGCGTACAGACTATTAACACTGCGCATGTATCATGAAGGCGGATACAGGAAGCCATGGTCTTCCTTTTGTCCGTAATTGTTTGTTGTGGCCTAATCTAAGCCTGGGCTCTGCGAAGTTGTACACAATTTCACCGTTTGGTTTGATGGATTTCCCAAGACTTTGTCCCCATTCCCCTACCATCAAGTTGTTTTCTCCTCGTTAGTTTCATTCACCTCGTCTTGCTTAGAGAATTACTTGCGAGCAGAAGTACACAGATTCAAGTTGCAATAGCGTCGTAAACTCCACCACAACGAGCATGAACATTTTCAGTGTGGACACGGTTCTGGGGTCATATACAAGGATAGTGTTATTCTAAACTGTCAGTTTATTACACAGGTACAAATCTGTCGTGGATATGCATTCATTCCGAAGGTCACTTCACCTGACGGTACGCAGGGAAATCTTGAGCAGATCGCGCCTATGCAAGTGACGGGAAAATGAAGTGACCTGCTTTGGCGACACCAAATTTGGTTTTGGGATATTTGACCGATTACAGTCTAGGGCAGAATTTGTGGCCAGAGCGACGATCTCAGTGAGGTCGGATACGATTATTCTTGGTTTTCACGTTAGTTAGACGAGTTGGAAGTTATAGACGGTATTATGCGTGAACAATTTTTGGGCGCCGCGCATATTTGGCTGTACAAGTAGTTGCACATTACAGCAATCCAGAGGGCCGGTGAACAAAATGAAGGTTATCGCGATGCTAGTTCCTAGGTTCGTACGCCCAAGGTTTCCCAGCCTTATGTTAACGCGGAACGGAAGTCGTAGTGAGAAGACGGCGAATCTGCAAACAAACTTTATTTATTGATTTACTCACCGTTCACAAGCAGACTTCAACGCAACAGTTAAAGGCGCTAGGGAGTTGGACGTGAGAGAACCTCAAGCACAACCGCACGGCAACCGCCAGAGAGACGAATGTCGACGGAAACTCCAGTCGACCTTCAGAATTCAAACAAGCGTCAGACTGGTTGGGCGGCGTTCCCAACGGTGACAGCTAAAACATTGTTATCCTAGTGAATGTAGCCTATAGTAGCAGAGCTGGCGCGGATTCATCATAGAGTCACGACTAAGACTGCGATACCTACGCCAACACACTAACTTTGATGTTAGTGGTTTGCAGTAAATTTACATTCACAAGATAATGTAAACAGGCACGGTGGTACTGGTAAGGCAACTCTCACGTCGCAGGGAGTTTAGGATTTTGGGGACGTCGAAGGTGATCTCACTACAACTTCAAAATAATAATCGAGCTCGCAGACCTATTCATTGGCAGTCAGTTACAGAGTTCTCAACCTAAATCTCCTTCGACGTTTGCGGGAACCCTGTCCTCACCAGTTGCTGAGGTCCTCTATTTGTATCTAAAAATGCACGACGAAAATGTCCGACAATGTTCATTACCATGTAGCCATCCGGGAAACAAAATTTCCAGTTACCGGGCAGGTAGTCTGCAACATGAGCAGACACGGAGAAGTCTGAACTGATCGCCATTTATTTCTAAAAAATATCGTCTGAAATGAACTTGGTCGATAAAAGAGCAGATGATCACATAATTCCATATCCAGCAACACGGCCGGCATTATGGTCCAGCTCAATGCTTTGCACAATTAATGATTAGTTGACTAAAACACCTGATGCTTGACAGCTGAGTCTTCAATACTTTTGGTTCAGAACGCCGTCAGTACATAGAAGTTGCATTCATGTAACGTGACGAATTGGAACATATACACGCACGAATCGTGCAGCAGAAACCAAGAATATTCACCGTGAGTGTAGCCAAGTAGCCACATGATCCGTGGGGCACGGATGTCCACTAATGTCCTAGGTCGTTGGTGGCATCAACTGCGGACTGACACACCATATTGACCGAAACCAAAGAATGCCTGCGCCTAGCTCTCGCCACAAGTGACTTGCGCCCGTGCGCTTATTAGTCCACTCGCACATCACGTACTCAGCGTAGCCGCAAAGGAGTAAGACCAAGGGGTATGTAAGTGAAACATTTGTGGTCGTCCAGCCGAAAACGGTAAGTCAGTTGCTAGGTCATTGGGAGGTGAAACCTATCTCAGAAAATACTTAAACACAAAATGTAAGATTTATCGGGTATTGTACATAATCTCATACTTTGCTTTGTTTCTATAACCGACCTACATTAGTTGCTTTTGTATCAGCCAAGCCACCCGCTTGAATTGATTCGATCTAAACTACATTTCTCGTGCGCGAGTTTCGTCTCCTAGGTGCTCTTTAGTTGGGTTGGAATTACTTATAGTGAGCCATTCAGTGACTGTGTTTTGGGCTGACTTTTTTGTTTGTGTCTTCTGAAGAGCCGAAGCCGTGGACCAAGAACGCGAATGGCGCAAGAGTCGCTTATTTAAAAGACAAATGCATAGGCAATGTGCCCCAACACAACAACATGCGAACCCATTCATTCGCATAACCTCATTGGTCCCAGAGCATCACGGTTGCGACGGTCTTCAATGCCCACTTTTTGTACGTGCCGAGGATCATTTCACGACAAGCTGTACCCCGAAGTTCCTTGTTTTCCTCTCCGGTAACCTCAATGTTCAGCTTCATGCTCCTGTCTCACTATTGAATAGCATAGGTCTGAGCAGTGAGGTGCAATCATCTGTCTTAAGTACTCCGCTACCCCCGCAAAGATTGCTTCAGCTGCGGCTAAAGCTGTTCAGGTTCTCCTCTTTCTTTCGACGATCTGCGTACCGGCCTCAATGAGGTTCATGAGCTTGGTTTGCATTCTCCTGTGATAGGGCTCACTGTTACGACCGAACTTTCTTAGAGCAATGCGCAGGGGATTAACCATTATCGAATTCAAAACAAGATTTCATTGTGGGTTCTACGGTATTATTTGGCAAGCAATAAATTGTTTGAAACTATCGACTGCATACCTCAGTTGTGACGGTCAGTGTCATCAGTAGAAATGTGCTGTAGACCACAATTCGACTGCTTGATGTTGAGTAAACCTTACATATTAAGTATAATAGTTACCTCACACGTCTCTCCAATAATTCGAACGTAACGGAGGGGTTCACATCCAGATGAGTAAGACCATATGTACGAGTGACTAAGCACTGTTAGAATGTAAAACTCAGAGGGAGTTATGTACAAAGAGGTCAAATAACAAATTCAGACATCAGAAACGTTCGAGAGGAACTTTCCAACAGGTCCGGCAACTGCGCGATACACTGCCTGACAAGATTCTTTCAAAATATTAACACCCTGTGAATTACGTTGGTAGTGTCTAGCTCAACAACTATCAGGCTCCGTGTAACTATTCACAACATATTGCTGCTGGTCCAAAGTTAATAGAGGTGGTTGGTGTGCGCCAGAGACCCTCTTGTAGACAGAAGTCCTTCTCCATGCCTCAAACCTTGTTCCTTGAGTTGATCGACGTCCAATGTTGTCGCGATTTATAGCCGTTCTCCATGGCGCCCACTCTCCACATCTGATGCGACGGGAACATGTAACAGCTACCCGGAGACCCACCCCGTGAAGTGCGCATTGACTGACGTCAACCTCTCTACTGAATCGTTTATTCGGAATGCTCTCCAGAAAACACATGTTACGCACATCATGCCTTGAAATCTCCTGGTTGGTCCTCACACGGGCAGTACGGACTAATCCGTTCGAACAAGAGAGTCACTTTACAACCAAGCTGCTGGGTCAATAGTTTCTCGGAGTTGCACCGCCTGTCACGGACATAAAGTTGCCTAGGTGAATATTGCGTTATTAATTTATCCACTTTCGTCGAGTTTGGAGAGTCATAGAGTATTCCTTCATCCACATTTCCTAAGATGCGGATGTCAGGTAATTGGCCTGCTTCCATCGTTCAGTGTATCGTTTGGTGAGGGCTTCCTCAAATGCCCGTCGGACACCGCTTCTAGGACTCAGGAAGCCACCTGTCGGTAAAGGGGCGGGATTAGTACCTTCGGGCATTGACCTTACGATTATGCGGATATTGAGGACTCGTTCTACTTCAACCAATAACGTCAACAGAGTATCACCGTCAGGCGTCTATGCACAGAATCTGTCAAATAGAACTTATCAGCCGCTCCCAGACTCTGCTCCTGTGACTGGCATATGACGGATTGAATTACCACTTGGTACCTCTTCGTAGTAGCCTATCATTCACATCATTCTGGTCTAGCATCACAGTCCAACTTTGGAGCTCGTTGTTGGCAGGTCCAAAGTTAGATCCGTAATCCAAGTGAATATTGGTTGACGTTCCTCTTCTTGCAATAAACCGGATCTGTAACACAAGGACATTCGACACTTAAGGTCTGAGCAAACTTTCACTGAAGTGCTCTGGATTTCACGCAAGTAGATATGCAACCATAACTTTTTCTTCTAACTGTCTGACCAGTTCTCACTTAGAGCGGACCAAAATAGTCCGCACCAAATAGATGCCAACTAGGCTGCCTTCTCGCGGAAAGAAGCTTAACCATCAGCTGCTTGCCAGCAACCAAATTCTGGCGTTGGCAAAAGACGCACCGACCTACGACGCTTTTAACCGACCTCGCACCTGTAGAATTCAAAACCGTTGACGAGTTGACGCGAGCACATTAATCTTCCAGGCGTGCCCTCACTTCAAATGAAAATGACGGATAATGATATCTGCCATATGGGATGTTCTGGACAACATGGCATAATTCGCTGTCCCGAGACAAGAAACGCCGAAAAAGTCCAGCTTTATTCCTCTGTAATCAACCCACTGAACCGTTGAACTAATTAAGTGACTACAATTCCGGAGAGCTGTTTGAACTTCCGGCCTAAGACGGACGCAGTTACTATTGAAATTGCGCTTTTGAACAAAGCTCAAGTTTCAGGCACAGTCATCAGTCGACATAATCCGTTATTGTTTCCGTTCAAAATATTTACAAGATTTTGGAAACGCCAGTCTTGTTAATTTAAGGCCAACGGAGTAACTTCGAGCAGTCGTTTTTGAAAATGAATAGAAGAAAGGGTTTACCGCGACAACCTGCCTAGGTAAACACCATCACTATCGTAGAAGGATTCAAAAAACTCCCAATTACTTTTGTTGTACGAATCATGTCGTTTACTTTAAAGAGCAATATACACATCTTCGTTCAAGGAAGAACAAACGGTGACACCAAAATCAAGCAACAGATATGTAAAAAGGTGAATGTGAAAACAAGCTGTCTGTCAAATGTGGGGCGCTGCATAGTTAGCAACACTGGACAGTTGACGAGTCCTCTCACAAGAGTAGCAGGCGTTAATAGTCCAGTCATCAAATGAAAAGTTACTTGTGCGTATGTAACAAACGGATTTCAGAAAAAGGGGGGAAATCAGCAAAGCATGAAAACAGAAAATAAAATAAACTGCCAGTTTCATAAACTCAACAGATCTTCAGGGCACGGGGTGCCATCAAAGTCAGTGCTTACGCATTGGGACAAAAAATGTCCCTCATATTAAGACAATCGTCCAAAAGACGGCACCGGCTAACGCCAGGTTCCCTGCCACAAATGTGTCGTAGGTTTTTGAGTAACCTAGAAGTCAGTAGACATGAATCTGTGAGTTCGTGGGTGGCAGTCCGGTTGAAGAATAGCTCTGTATGAAGATGAAAATATAATACCGCGAAAAGAAAAGACCACGTGTGAATGAGAAATAGAGTTCTAACCAGAGCCCACGGTTTGTAGGACCGACTGAATGGCGGACGTTATGAGAATCGGTTCTGCACTTCGCGACCTTGTCCGTCCAGGCAAGTTGGCTTCGGTAGTCATCCACTATACTGACGTCAAGCACCACAGCAGCGCCGTCACGAACCGCGATCACATCGGGTTTGATGAACGAGCTCGCCGTTGGTACTCGCAACTCCTCGAAGACTGTATAGCCCAAGTTGCGCAGTCGTTTCGCCAGATCTTTGGCCACGCGGTTGTGTCGAGCACAACGCACGTCATGGGTGATCCAGCATGATTGCAGAAGGTGAGTGAAACCTTCTGGTTAACCGCAGTTGCCAGGACAGATAATTGGGTGGTCACTTTGACCACCTTTTGAACTCCGGACCTTATCCTGAAGAATATTACATCCGGGATGGATGTCCCGAATACCGAATCTGCGGAAGATGCTGTCTGGATTGAACAGCCAACGATTAAAGAATGGAGGAGCATGACACTTCCTGAAGACCACGACCGTCTAGCGAATGATAGAGTTTATCCATCCACGCCGCGTGGGCTTCCTCCTTGTTCGTCACCACTACACCCTGAACGCGTACCGGGACGTTCACTTCCCTCAAGATAGGGCCAAACGAATTATCTTTGACCACATTCCGCAGAACTGGACGTTGGTCAGAGAGAAGTCTCTTCACTCGAGATTTGCGCGAGATGGGAATAGTGGTGGACAAACTCGGGATGCCCAGACCACCCAAACGAATTGGGGTGTGGATGTAGCTGATTGGTGTGTCTTTAGGAAGGCGGAGCCATTGCCGAACAAACTGACGAATCGTACATTCCATAGATTCCAGCGCGTTAAGGCGAACTCGGTTCAGTACTAGCTAGTGATCCATCTAAGGGATCAAATGTTGTCTAAGGAGCTGTGAGCGTTGATGTGGCTTCACAGACGCTTTGGTGGTTCCATCCAACATCATTCGAAGCTCCAGACTGATTAGGGAATTTTTCACCTCATCAGGTGAACGAAATAGGCCACTATGTCAGGAACGCTCAGTGAGTGAATAATATCCGGGCCGAAGTGAACAGACTCGCCAGGGATAGTGGTTAGGTTCTGTTTATCGTCACCGCGGGTGACCATGAACTTAGCTTTGTACTTGTTGTTGTTCAGTCCGAGTAGTTTAAGGACACTAGCGGCCGCTGCTAGCTTCTCAGAGAGACGCGTGGGATTCTCAGCCAGGAGGATCAGATCGTCGGACGTAGACGAAACCGCTGACCAGTGTATCGTGGAACTGGTAGCCAAGCTAGAGTCGAGATAGAGTCAGCACCTCATCTATCGACATGATGAGTGGCAGCGACGACACTGGGTCACCCTGGCGAACACCATGCTGAGACCGGAGAACGGAGCCATTGAGCGTGGCGGAAGCATTCCGATAGGAGTCGGCAATGTAATGCGTTAGAGGTGGAGGAGCACCGAAAGCTGGGCCGATCTGATAATCGAATCCTGTGAGATAGAATCGAACGCTTTGGACACGTCGATAAAAGCCGCACACAGGCTTCAAGTAGTAGTACATGAGTCCCGAAGCAGCGCATGGAGTGGCGCGGTCGCCTTGAGGCAACCGTCACTGTGTAGGAATGTGTGATCGAGCAGTTGCAGGCGCGTATTCCAACGATCAGTCAATATCTTGTGAAAACAACGTATCAACATTGAAGATACGGCGATAGGTCTGAGCTCGGTGGGAGGTGAAGGATTGCGCGCTTCGAATACAGGCGTGACAGGAGTGCGGCATAAGTGGATTGGACAACCTTGAGTTAGCAGGAAAAGGTTGAAGTATCCAGCCAAGGCATCAGCTTTCATGCGCTTCAAATGCTTGGGCAAAAGTTTGTCCAAACCTGGAGCGGTGTTGTGCATACTGTACAAGATACGCGATATTCTCCAGTGATCGGGTCGACCAGAAACCAGTCCGGGAAAAGAATCGTGTGAGATGTCGCACATCAGTGTGTGGATGAGCCGATAATACCTCGGACCAACATTCGCTGGCATCTTCCGGGAGTTCGCGATTCATTTTGCAGGCAGTTCTCCAGGTTTCAGAAAAACAGCATCTTTCTTACGCTGGTGGTACAGCGTTTGAATCGCTGCATAGTTAGCTCTCCGTATCTGCTTCCTGGTCGCGTGGGTTCCCACGTTAACACGACCACGTCGTCGAGTGACCAGTCGCCAGGTGTACGGAAAAGCTAGTGAGGCGTGCATGTTCAGCAGCGATTTAGCTTGTACCATTGTGAAGATGCCTGCCTGAAGACCGCGGGCAATAGCTAGTAATTCATCGCTGTGTAGGAAAGCCTCGCTATTGGACTCCAGTTGGGTAATCGTTGTTTGGCATCAAGACAGGTAAATTTCTCGGAGTGGTCAGCAGCAGGTCGTGTTGATCCGCGGGATGTTGGTTGGATTGGCAACGGGGACAGTACTTCTCTGCCAATTCACGCATACGATTATGCTTACCATTATGTGCCGGCAAGCCAATGCTCAGTTTGCAAATTTGGTCACATTCTGAACAGGTGTACTCCGTTCGCCTATCCTGTGTACTGGTAGATGCCTGCACGGAGGTGCTGGCGGTAGTTTCATTGTCTTGATCGAATGTAACCAGTACGTTGAAACCAGGTAGAGTGGTTGGCCCTATCTGGAAGTTGCTGAACTCTCACCTAGTCAAGGTTCGTACCGAGAACGAGACAGCACTACCACCAGCATAACCACTGTAGCAGCCCAGCTACACCTGGTGGCATCACAGTAAACCACTGGACAGCACCTTTGGTAAGTTTTGTTCGTCTTGTTATTTATCTTGTTGTTCGTATAAACCTTACAAGCTTCGAGGGTTAGTTGACTAGCATGAAACGGGCAACCAATCATACTGTTGACGTCTACAGACCACGCTTGAAGGCAGTAGAGTCTTGAAGTAAGGCCATGGCCCATGGCTTCCGCTCACTGCAAGCGCCGCCCGACGATAGACGGCATACAGCAACCTCAAAAGTTCTCAATCGATCGATAGCATAGCTTGGTTGTACACGGCGTAGATGAGTTCACGGGTGTGAATAAACTGCTCGCTCACAAGCACGTTGTCAACCGAAGGAAGTTTATAAAATCCGAGCTAAACATGGGCGAGTTGCAAGCGCAGCATGATCTATTCAACACCTCTCGCACCCAGCACACTTGATCTCAATCTCAGCCCTCACTCTATTGCGAATCACCCACCTCACGGGAGGTGTTGTCCACTGTACTTCAGAAGTGGTACATGTTGATAAACCACTCCCCACCTGGGCGCCGACTTCATGCAGACAGACCAAGGCCTAGACGCAGAACATCGGTTACTGGTGTAACTCCCAGGGTAGCAACTGTGGTCAGGATGGCCAAAATACCGGAGGCCATCAGTAAGGCACCACCTCCAGCACAGTCAAAAACCTGGTGAGGCTGACCTCCGAGGGGTCCGCTTAATGCGGAAGTAGCCGTCACTCATCTGAGGGAAAACATCACCCCCAGACAACACAGGTAAATTTATTTAGTTGGTGGTGTATGTTTACTAATGTTCTTTCTCTAAAGGCCAAACTGCGGGAGTTGTGACAGCTTGTCAACTGAAAGAAGCCTAGGACCATAGATGTAGTGAATACGTAGTTGACGCTTGATATATCCGATCAGAAGACACACCTTTCTGGCTGACCTGTCTTTCGTACTGATCGTTCGGTCAGCAAAGAGGGAGCGCAGCTTTCTACATCAGTGCTGAGTTACGCGCAACATTGAACAGAGATCTGACTGTGCTTCCACTTGATGAGTCCCCTTGGGTAAATGTCAAGACACTTCCACATCACGTCATTGTCGGCGCAACTTATCGTTAACCGTCAGAAACCCCCGAATAGGATAAAGAATGCACAGTTTTAGTAGACGAGCCACTGCAGCCCAAAGACGTCGCGCCATCTTTCCAGGTGACTTCATCCTCCAGCATGCAGCTCTCCCCGCGGGCTAACATCCAGTACTCCGACCATTGGGTTCTACAACTACGCACGGGAAGTTGATCTAACCGAACAGGTCAGCCAGTCCATGGAATAAAAAGATCACGGACCATGCTAACTAGATGTTGTGGTAACTACTGGACCCTACATAGTGAGCCTCATCGAAGTTTGTGCGTCACTGAATGCAAGCGACCATACCACAATCAGCCTCCGTCTAATATGTGATGTCGCGATCACCTGCACCCTAGTGTTGGCTCGACAAAATTCCGGACAAGCCAATTTGCGAAAGACGTGTGAGCACCTATTTCAGCTGGCGAGTGTGGCACGGTAGGTGAACGTCGAGAGCATATTACGCCAAGTGAACACCACGACAACTAATTTGGTCCCACTAGGTACTTCACACCGCGCCTGTAAGTCGTCTTGGCTGAGACCACCGATCGAGCATCTAATGTAAGAGAAGCGGGCTCCGTGGGAAGCGTTTCTTTTCATAAGAGATGGTGCCTCGCACTTGATGTACAAATGTTGTCAAAATCAGTGTATATAAGGCCTTTCCGCCGGTCATAGTGTTCATCAAGCATAATTTGCAACATCCGCTGTTGACTGCGGTAAAAGATTCTCCGGGCACATGGTTTCCTTAACCAGGTGAAAAGCTGTTGTTTTACTTCTCATAAGGCCTTCAAGACTCACCACTTCCAATTCCGAGGCAACGATGATTTTGCTTGCTCAGTATGAATCTGTCTTCAGAAACCCAGTCGAGAAGCAGCCATGTATAACAATTTCAAATTCTAGAAGTGTTCCTTACTTCATTAACGAACATCAGTTCAGCCAAATGTGCGCATCAAGTACTTCCTGCTACGCACTGGTAAGTCGCCGACGCTTGTTAAAATGCCTCCAGCTATGCTCAAAGAATACGCAGATATGCTGGAGGAACCGCTGGCTTGCTTTTTCTAACATGCATTTTGCTGGTTATATTCCTGTCACTTGGAAACTTGGCGTCACCAGTGCCGTCTACGGGGGCGAAGATGAAACGAACGTCAGTCACTTTGGACCGACTCTTCCACTACCAAGCACGTCAAATATAATGGAGAGAATAGTAGACAATTTCGAAAGGGACCACTTAACTACCAGCTCGCTGTTGGCATCGAAATAGCACGGTTTCAGGGATGGTTGGCGGCATCCGAAACGGATTAGCCTGTCACAGTGACCGAAGCCAGAGGACGCCTGCGCTTCAAACCATCACCCCAAGTGGCTTGCGCTGCACCACTTGTGGTTCCACTCACACACCATGTATCCAGTGTAAACCCGTAGGAATAAAATCAGTAACTGTGTAAGTGAGGCCTTTATGTCCAGCCGGCCAATGCTGGTTAGCCAATTGAATGGTTAGCAGGAAAAGGAAACCTTCATCTCACGTAAAATAAACAGAGAGAGTACAATGACAAGATGTATACTGAGAAGAAAGATATGCAAAATGTAATGCAAGAAGCATCTCAGTATACGAGTGAATGTTAGTG